>CAHIKZ030005540.1:2005000-2162500 GCA_903632075.3 Acanthosepion pharaonis
GGCGAGATGCCAGCTTGGTAGCAGTCCGGGAACCAGCGCAAGTAGCTCGTCGAAACAGTTGCCATGAAAATACTTGTAGAAGAGACAGAGGGAAGCCACGGCACGTCTGTGGAAAGCGACTGTGGACTAGATGCCAGATCAGGACCTATCATATTGCATATTCGTCTCTGGATTTTGTCAAGGACCTCAAGACATACAGCGGGAACATCAGACCATATATGACAGCAATATTCCATGCAAGGTCAGGACGGATGGTTGATTTATAGATTTGAAGGATGGACTCAGACGTGAAAAACTTTCTGGCACGACACAGAGAACCAATTTTCCTTGCGGTAGATGAAGTTATTGATTCAATGTATTTGTTCCACCTCAGGTCAGTGGACAGCGTAAGACCAAGCAGGCGTAAGGAGGCGCTCTGGAGGAGTTAGGAATCAGCCATTCTGAATTATTTTTTTATATTGTAATTATGAAAAAAACGAAAAGGCTATTAAAATTATAATCAGTCAGTATATAAATTTATAGACCCCAACAAATAAATTAGATTTATTCTCTATTATTGTTATGGTGAAACACACCTATTCTATAGTTAATAGACTCTCCCACCTAATATAAGTAGGAGTAGTAATAGAAACAAGGGTCAGTCGATGTCGGACGACCGGCTGATCGGTTGAACTCTCTGCCTTCGGGCGGGAAGGAACCAGAACGAGGCTATGCCGGAGGGCAGAGTCTCGTTCGGAGAGGTAAACCGACCCTGAACACGTTTATACGGGTTCAATGGGTATATTTTTGGCCGAGCCCACGGGCTCGGAGATCTCACGTTAAACCGGCCTTGTGCCACATGATACCCTCGTGGGGGGTGACTAAATACTAGTTGATGTCGGACGACAGTCGAACTCTCTGCCTTCGGGCAGAGAGGAACCCGGACGAGGCTATGCCGAAGGGCAGAGTTTCGTCTGGGGAGGTAGACAGACCCGATCCCGTTTATGCGGGGTCTACGGGGATTTTTTGGCCGAGCCTACTGTCTCGGGAGCCCCACATTAAATTCGGCCTTGAGCCACATGTGAGTGTGTGGGACAGTTACTAAATAGCGTCGAAGTCGGACGACAGTTAGTCGACAGTTAGTCGAATACGTAAGTAGTCAGCGACCACAACAAGATTACTCTGCGTAATACCTATTATATCAAGTTCCTAACGTTTTGTACGTCGAACCTATTTTAGGACCGATTTAGTACAAATACAAGCCTCCACTGCGAAATAACTCCACAACAATTATAAAACTCGAAATATCTAATTCTTAGAAATAATTCATCACAACGTGCTAAAATTATTTCCTCTCCGGACACATTGATTTACAGAGAATTAAGAAACATAAAACAAAGAGCTATCAAAAATAATTTAAAAAACCATGTTGTTGATGTAGAAATAAGATTAACTTTAAAGGAATTTTTTTAAAGTACTATAAGCAAACAACTTGATATAAAAAAAAGTAAAATAAAGATAGCATTAAATTCTTTTATTGTAACCAAAGGCATCCTAATTATAAACAAGACGAAAAGCCTATATACATTGGGTGTATCAGCAAAAATGTCCAAATCGGGTTTCAGCATGGGATAATTGTCCATCCCACAAAGAGTTTAATATCTAAAAAAACACTAAAGTGAGTTTCTTTTTTCCAGGTTTTCAGATAAGACGTTTAGCCATCTTGACACTGTTTGTCGTAAGAATCACTGAAAAACCCGTTATTCAGCTAAAAAGAGAACAGGTTAAAATGTGTTTTGTGTCAGCCCCAATACCTCTTCCCAACTGAGCAATGGTGAGGGGAAAAAGATCATTCAGGCGTTCAGTAATGGTACCAACATTCATATTCTGGCTTCCTTCTTCAAAGTCCATTCAAGAACCATCAAAAGAAAGGTGAATACGTTTAAAAAAGAGGGAACAGTAAAGAGAAAAATTAGATAAGTAGGTCACAACAGGAAGAGGGATCATCATTTAAACTAAGAGATAAATACAATTGGTTAAGCCCTGGTATCCATTTCAGATACTTTCGAGAGATGCTGTGTGCTAGGGTCGCCTCCCCAGGCTGATAACACCGTTACTTCTCTGATAAATCGACTATATTAAAAAGAGCAGGTAAGAATTGTTTTATGTCACTTCCCAACTGAGTAATGGTGAGAGGAAAAAGATCATTGAGGCTCTTCAGTAATGGTACCAACATTCATATTCTGGCTTCTTTCTTCAAAGTCCATTCAAGAATCATCGAGAGAACAGTGAATAAGTTTAAAAAAGAAGGAAGAGTAGAGAGGAAAATTGGATCAGGAGAGTAAGAGGAATTAACATTTAAATATAGAGTTAAATTCATTCTTACTGTTCAGTTAAGTAGAGTCCAATAGTGTTATAAAACCTCGGAGAATTCTGATTTTTTAATCAATTCTAAGATACAACGGTTCAAAGTTTAATCTAACAATTAAACAATTTTGCTGTTACACCCAGTGTTTATATATATATATATATATATATATATATATATATATATATATATATATATATATATATATATATATATATATATATATACATATATATTTATATATATGTTATACATATATATATATATATATACATATATATATATATATATATATATATATATATATATATATATATATATATACATATATATATATATATATATATATATATATATATATATATATATATATATATATATATATACATATATATATATATATATATATATATATATATATATATATATATATATACATATATATATATATATATATATATATATATATATATATATATATATATATATATATATATATACATATATATATATACATATATATATACATATACATATATATATATATATACATATATATATATATATATATATATATATATATTTATATATTTTAAGACATTTTATGTTAATACATTATATATTTTATAGATGGTATTTATCACTCCACCCACGGGGATCGAATGTGGCACTAGGCCTTTTTAATGTGGGTATCTCTGAGCCCGTAGGCCCAGCCAATATTTACTTGACTCCCACGGGGTCAGGATGTGACACAATGTCGTTTAACGTGGGAGACCCGAGCGTTTCAACTCAAGTGCCACTGGTCCAAAACTGGTCATACCATGTCCAAGCTGGTCAGAGCTTAGTCAAAGCTGGTCATGGCTTGTGCTAGCAGGTCCAGGCCGGAGCCAGTCCAACCTAGTCGTAGCCGTGACCGAATCTCAGCCAAAGGCCGAGAAACGATTCAAATTTTGTCAAAACTCGACGAAAAAAATAATAGATACAAATAATTAAATAAATGCTCTGTTTATAATAAACAGTATTAAACAACATTTACCGGCCTGAATATCCGAGAAATTATCAGAGAAAATATTCGTCCCTCCGACTTTCAGGCCGGTAAATGTAAATTTGACGGTAAAAGCACGTCAGGCTATATGACGGTTCCGTATAGGATGCAGGTTCGATTCCTGTCGGAGGACGTATATTTTCTACGAAAATTTCTCAGACATTCAGCCCTTAAATGCCGTTAATACTGTTTATTATAAAACAGAGCATTTACTTAAATATTTGTATCTATAAAAAGAATGTATAAACATAAAAATGTCTTAAAATAATTGTCGGACTTTGTCCATTTATAATATATATATATATATATATATATATATATATATATATATATATATATATATATATAATGTATGATGAAATATAATTTTAAGGAGTGGTATATTTATAGGTTAAAATGCTCGATATCAGGAATTGGGCGTATGTAAATGTCAAAGTCCTTAAGTCTTCAATGTTCATTATATATATATATATATATATATGCAAACAAAATTCCTTTGTCTGCATCCTGATATTCTAAATACCACAAAGGCATATACTTGAACAAAAATAAAATGAACTTCGAGCAGTTTATCCACAAATTCGAGCGCGATACTCAACATCTTATCCCGAAATTGTAAAATATAATTAAATATTAAACAGACAGACAATGTCAGTTGCTTTTAAATCAAACTTGTTTGTATGAACGCTTACTGCATTAAAATACTGTATTCCATCCCCCTATATATATATATATATATATATATATATATATATATATATATATATATATATATATATATATGTGTGTGTGTGTGTGTGTGTGATGAACCTCCTGTCGTTTTTGACATATGTGTGTCTTTCACTTCAGTTTTTATATTAATATTTCGTATGATACAACAATTCTGCACGGATTTGCAAACAAGTCCACATGAGGGACATGCTGAAGGTTTTCCTGGGTCATATGGGCTAATGTATTAGCTCAAGATTTAGTTTTTGGTTCTTAATTCTCTCAGATGGTTGAGACGATTCTTTTCAAAGTTAGTTATATCTCGGTAGCAGGATCTCTCTCTCTCTCTCTCTCTCTCTCTCTGTATATATATATATATATATATATATATATATATATATATATATATATATAAAGAAAGAATAGTAAGATATATAATCCGGGTGTTCTTATAGATATTTTTATTTTTACAAAATAGTCCAATGTAAATTTACAGAGCATTAATATTATAATTTAATTTATTTAAATAAATGTTTTTTATTTAATTACAGCCATGTTAAAGTTCGATTTTTAATTTCAAATTCAATTTCATCTTCAAGCGAATTTTGGAGTAACTTTTAAAATAAAATTCGCTTGAAGATGAAATGGAACTAATGCTTTTAATTTAATTGCAAAATTAAATTCGGGGCTTTTAGCTTCTATTTTTGAAACATGGTTAGAACTGTGTAGCGGAAAAAACCATTTGTAAAATATCTACTTTGACATGTTTTGCCGATGAACTAGCGTCACCATGTCGGTCAAATTAAGTGAAATATATTTGAATGAATTCTTGCTGCATAATATACATTATATATATATATATATATATATATATATATATAGAGAGAGAGAGAGAGAGACATTGACAATGACAATTAGGTCTTATCCTTGTAGTTTTCAGGTACTGTGTTTCTCAACAGAACTGATAATCCTTACATAAATAACCGTTATTTTAAATATTAGATTAAGTCAGATTAAATTTTTAAAAATGTGTTTCTTCTATATATATAACACTTTTTTGTAATTGTAATTGATAAATTCGTTATTTTAGTAGAAGTCATGATATCTATATATAAAAGAAAGTGTTTCCTTTTTTAAATTTATATATACTAGATTTTTTTCAACACGCATTAGCGTGTTCAAATCCTTACGATATTAATTATTGTTGAAATTATCGGTAACATTTTTTGTAGAGATTTACAAACTCTACGTTTCGTTCAATCTCATAAACCAATCGATGTAATTTGAATAAGCTGATGTTCTTTGGAGAAATACAAAAACCCTACTTCGCGTTTTAATAATTTCTTTAATTTAATTTAATTTTATACGACTTTATGGTAGACAAAATTTTTTTAAAAAATTTCGTTATTTCCTTTTTAACTGCGAAAAATAACTTCTTAGGATTTCTTACTCATGAGCATGCAACATACAACTGACCATGGGTAAATATTTCTTTTTGGAACCAAATTCTTTTTGATTTGTTTGCCTTCGTGGTTTGTTAAATAGTTCTCGCATACGCGGGACGAACTGGAAACTGGATTCTTGCATATAAAAACTCTAAGAAAAGATATGCAAAAACCTATATTGCAATTTTATCAAATAAGTATTTGTTATTTTAATCATTAAATTGTTTTTAAAATAGTGGGAGTATTTTGTATGTTAGATAATAAAACTTATAGTTTTTCAACAAAAAAAGAAGAAATATTTGCGTTATACTAAGTTACGCACACTAATAAAAGCAACTGTAATTTGTACCACCTTACCTGTTTGTATTTCTCTACAAAATTTGGTTTCGATCGGTCATGGCTGTTTCAGAGAATGTAACGGACGGACGAACGGAAGTCCCAGAATTTTATATATAGATATACAGGTTGCGGCCAAAAAACCTCTGACGCTTTAAAGGTTGTTGTAAAGATCATGGTAACTGCTATTAAAAATATTATTTCACCGTTGATTTAAAAAAATGGCTACAGTTTTTATTGATTTGGTTAAAAAATACTCCAAATGGTGGCCTCTATTCGCCATACAATCTTGTAGACGATTTCTAAAGTTTTCCATCACCAGGAAGTCCGAGCGATTCGAGGTCTTCCAGTTGGCTTTCTTTTAAGCGCTGGACTCGTGTCTCTGAAATGTTTAACGTAACTATGTTTTGTGGTCCAGTCCTCAGGGTCTTAGGATGACGTTTTAACCATAGAGCTAACTGTGCGCTGGTCAGTGTTAACGCTGGTTGTTGGTCGCTGGCCGCTTCGATCTACACCAAATCAGCCCACGTTGTGTTCTTGATCTCAGAGCAGTGAAAGATTGGATGTCATGCTAATCTCAATGCTAGTTCAAGCCGTGGCGAGTGTTATATCAAGGAAGAAAAATATCTTCACGACGAAAAAATAAAACGAAAGATTCATAGGGTTAATCTTCAGTTGGTTTATATAGCTCTTGGTACAACAATCTGCTATAAGCATTTTGTCCGAAAACCGGCGTGGGGCCGAAGAGTTTTGGGGATTCGGTGATTTTTTTACACTATTCCCAATAAAGGTTCTTTGTTCCCTATTTCTGCTTACTTAATCAATTTTCCACATTTGGAGAATTATCCACCTTCCCTGGGTGTAGTCACAGGGATTGCTCCACCCATAACTCCATCCTGCTTCACTTCACATCTCGCACCACCACTCCACACAAGCGGTGCTAAATTCTTCTTCTTCTTCTTCCTCCTTTCCTTTTGGCATTTCGCCTCTGGACACCTCTCAGGGCGGCTATAGCTGTCTTTGTGACAAATCTAATTTTAAAGTGCGTAGGCGAAAAGGCGTAGTTTATTTTAATCATTAATTTTAATTCTCTCCATTTTCCAGAATTATCCTTGTCCAGTGAAAACACAAACTGGACCACAGCGTTCTCATCTAACCTTCCGAGCTAGAGATAAAATTATTTCCCAATTGCTTTCAACAAAAATTATATTTGATTGCCTAAATTCTCAAACAAGAGGCAAAATTGTTCTCCATCCGTGGGTTGATCGCTGTCTTAGCTAAAACAGGAACCAAACCAGCAGCTTTATTGCTCTTCATGACTTCGACCCTAAGGAAAAGGGTTCGATTCTTGTTTTCGTCAACGGAAATATAATTCCTGCCTGTCTTTCCTGTCATTAATGAAATGTGTTTTCCGAATTTCTCAAAAAAGAGATAAATTTATTTCCCAATTTGTTTTGCCCGCATGCCAGATATTCGATAGATGCATCATTCCAATTCGTAGGGGTGAGACAATCCAGATAGCTTTTTTTTTCACTTTCACATTTCCAGTGAAAATGTCTTTCATTCTCAATCTTTCTATTTTCCAGTTTGTATTTCATCCTAGGCTTAACCCTTTTCTGTTCTGAATTAACATTTAACCACTTCATGATGCCAATGTTACAAAAGAATGACCGAAAGTGGTCGGATATGCAGAACATTCAGATAATTTTACATATTTTATGCCCAGAAAAGAAAAAGAAATTATACGAACTCAAGAAAAATAAAAAATAAAAATATAATTATCAGTCGTCTTTAATGAAACTTGTATATAACTATGAAATAAGTATAAACTCGTATATATCTATGAGATAAGTATAAACTCGTATATATCTATGAGATAAGTATAAACTCGTATATATCTATGAGATAAGTTATAAAACCACTATTTAGATAGGCTTTGTGACGAACAGTCATCATAAGAAAAAACATTTGATTTCAACAAAATCTACATTAGCGAAACAAAACTTGATTTATGTCAATCTGCTGAATGCTTACGGTCATTGAAACACAGGTTCTTGTACGATCCCCGAAGTTAATCGACAGATGCTGCAAGCTTCGATGTGGAGGTGGTGTAATGGATAACGATTCTGAAGTCGGAGAGACGAGTTCCATTTCCAGTCAACTTCGTTATTTTCACTTATGCGCAAATACTCTTTGGAGAGATATGGAAAAAAAATTTCAAAGTATAGCTAGGAAGAAAGGCCCATTAATATTGCAAAGAAGAATAGCAGTTTGTGGACTTGAAAAAAATATTTTCCTGAAAAATTGTTTTAATAGAAAGATTTTAGAAATTTCAATCAATGGTGACACTGGTTACTCGGTCAATGAATACCGAATGCTTCCTTATAACACTTCATAAAAGCAGATAATTCCGTGTTAAATAGGCTTTTATTCAAAAAGGCAAATAAAGCCATATAGAAGATAGCAGGACGAGTTAGGTAAATGATTCGTCACCCACAAGGGCGTGGGGACGTTTTTGGGCTATCAAAACTTGAAATTGAAAATGGGCACTTCCTGTCCATATATGGCAGTAGTACGGCCTGATCTGTCTCTTGTAAAGGTAGAGGATAGCGATAGGACTCAGGTACAGGAACTGACTATTTCTTCCAGCATCTTTTATGGTATATATATATATATATATATATATATATATATATATATATATATATATATATATGTAGAAAAACAGGAAAGAACACGTTAGGTAAATAATCCGTATTTCTTTAGTATTTTTGTTTTTATTTTTAAAAAACAGTGCTCCATAAAGAAGTAGAGCTTAAATTATAATTATTTTTAAAAAGAAAATATGATTCCTTCGCTACATAAGAGTTCTCATGTTTTAAAAACGAGAGCCGAAAACCTCAATATAATTATTAGAATTAAATTGAGTTAAAGTATCAGGCCTTGTTTCATGCTCAATCGAAAATTTAGGAATAACTAATCTTGAAATTTACGCATCTTGGTTATTTCTAAATTTTTGCTTGAAGGATTAAACAAAATAATTTTTACATCAACAAATCCTTTCATTTTCCTTTTAGTAATAGCACAAAGATTTTGATGATAAATTTTTATTTTTGTCAAGTTTGGGGCATTTTTTCATCAAGTAGGGTCTTTTTTTTAGCCAATCTTTTGAGTTACTATATATATATATATATATATATATATATATATATATATATATATATATATATATATATAAATTCCCAAGAGGATAGAATCCAGGTAGAACTCAATATCCAGGACAGAGTAAGAATATAATATAAAAGGCTCAAACACTAATATTCCATAGTAATAATTTATTACATTGAAATCGTAATCACGATCCAATTCATCAGACCCACAAATTCAAAAAGCTTTTCAATGTAATAAATTATTAAAAGCGATTTCAATGTAATAAATTATTACCATGGAATATTAGTGTTTGAGTATTATATATATATATCTGTATATATATATATATATATATATATATATATATATATAGAGAGAGAGAGAGAGAGAGAGAAAACGAGACAGAGAGAGAGATAAAAAACATAAAAGTTTATGTATTAATACAAAAAAGTGAGTGAGGAAGTCGATTTAATTCACACATACGCACACACACACACACAGAAAATGCCAGTAAGAAGTAGAAAGAGAAGAAAAGTGTGTGTGTGAGAGAGAGAGAGAGAGAGAGAGAAGTAAAAGGAGTAAGGAACAAAAATAGAGTGTGACAGAGAATAGTAGACAAAACATAAGATAGAGAAACAACAGATGCATTTATCTACATGTTAGATATGTACAAATGATTCCGGCATTTATTTGTGCAAAAAAATCTATAGATTGAATACGTAGTCGTAAACGGGCTTTTGCTTATGTCTAATTGCTTTTTACGCAACATATGCCACGTGTAAATAAATATTCACTTGATGTTGGGTCCACTTAAAATGATCGTTTCAGTCTGGCGTCACAGTTCTGAAAACTCGTACATATGGTTTGATCTTTTCGGGTCTCGTATGTCTGGTCAATTTTCTGCTGTAATTTACTTAACGCGTCACTGTTTATCCTAAATACCAACGTGTCCCAAATTCCATTAAAGAAAATATCATTTCCTAATCATTTAGTAAATGAGGCAAATTCAGCTCTTAAAAAATGTTCCTCTTATTATACGATTGTATATGTCATATTTTTAATGAACATTCGTGCATGTTGTAGGACTTCTATTCTCTTCGCAAGCCAAAAATTTACATTGATTTCCCTTTTAAGCTGAAGGCAAGTTGAAAGCAAGAAAACATCATCCTTTATCCCATCATCGGGTCTGGTTGTGTGGTCATTGACTAGACCCCTCTATATGTCTCGGTTACGTGCCAATGTCAGCGTCTGTGTGAATTATCTTCCTACCCATCCGTTGACATTGTCAGTCCATTTTCCCCTCTGTTGGCCTCTTCTTCGTTTGACATATAGAAGGACTAGCAGTAGAGCCCGGCGTTGCCCGGGGATGTAACAGTAAGAGATAGATCAAGTATCGACCATCATGAAGACTGAAAAATAAAATTGACAAAGATTATTGTTTAAGGTTGACGGACACGCATGTCTTCATTAGTTTTTTTTTTGTTTTTTGGGTTTTTTTTTACGAATTGGCCAAACCCAAACTTAAACAAAAACATTGTTTTCAATCGTTATGAGTCTATCGATTGAATAGAATTTTATTATAAACAATTGTCTTGTAAATGGAATTTTTAAAGCATTCTGAATGTAAAAATAAAGAAAAAAGTGTTAAAGACAATAAGAAACACTACCTGCCCCCCCAAGTGAAGTTTTGTTGAAATCGATTGCAAAATGTAGGAAATCCGATCCCATATATAAACGAACACACACAAACAACCTGGGTTTTATAATAAGTATAACTCGATATGAGTTGTCTCCCTTTCATTCTGGTGACAGAATCGTGTTTTATCGTGTTTTCAAATTGATTTTGTGCAAAAACAATTGTGTTTTTATCAATTTTGGCGCTGTCAGAACCACCGCAAGGTAATTTTACGCAGTCCTGTGAAGTTTTGTTGAAATCGGTTGAAAATGTAGGAAATCCGATCCAATATAAATAAACACACACACACACACACACACACACACACACACACACACACACACACAATCAATCGTTTTATAATAAGTAAGATAATGGTGGAAAAATTGTCAGTTCTTGTGACATGGTCGCATCATATGCTATATGGATGTGAGGTTTCCTAAGGGATTTCTTGTTTGACTGGTGATGTCTTGCATTGCATCATTTGTAATGCAGTCAGTGTAGGAGATACCCAGGATTGTTCTGTAGCATCTCATTTCTAATGATTGGATTTTTCGTTGCAATTCTGCTTGTAATATTCAAGGCATATATATACATAGAGCAACCTCGGTTCTCGAACGTCTCACATGTCGAACAAATCGGTTTCGAACAGAAAATTCGAGATGAAAATGCCTCGGTTATCGAACAAAATTTCGGTCCTCGAACAACATTGCCGAACCGAGCTAACCGGAACGGAATTATTTCTGAGTCGACCGCCGTGTTGTATGGATTCTTGTGTTGTGCTTTTTTTTTCCCCAATTTTATTGTACTGTGACTTTTTTTTCTCTACATTTGATTCCTACTGGGAAAAATAGTTTCGGTTTACGAACATTTCGAGTTACAAACGGCCTTAGGAAACGAATTAAATTCGTGAACCGAAGATCCACTGTATAAAGAAAGATCATTAATAAGACTTCTTCTTCTTCTTCTTCTTCTTCTTCTTCTTCTTCTTCTTCTTCTTCTTCTTCTTCTCCTCCTCCTCCTTCTTCTTCTTCTTCTTCTTCTTCTTCTTCTTCTTCTTCTTCAGAATTTTATTTAGTTTCTCCATATTTTATTTGTCCTTTTAAACTTACATCAGTTTTAATCGTTTTTTTTTTTTGTCTTTTTAAACTTAAATTAGTTTTAATCGTTTTTTTTTTTTTGTACAGTAATGTTCAAATCCCAAAAGCCACTCAAGATAAAGGGTTACAGAGTAAAATGTAAGAGGCAGAGTTTATGGAAATATATGGGAAAGATAACGGTTAAGCCTAGATATGAACAGGTTAAGACTAGTAATATAAGATAATCGGGTAAACAGTTTGTGAGAAGAAGCTGCCCGAGAGGAACTTACATCTCACCAAATAGAATACGAAGGGAATGAAGGTGGTTCGTTACAATGGGCGTGGCATAGCGGGTCTTAGCTGTGGTGGAAGTAAAGAGTGTAGTTCATCTTAAAACTTTCCTTGGAAATAGCTATAGAGCAGCGAGAGGCCTGCAACGAACTGTCTGTGGAAAATGGGTTGTAAGGTGGAAAATAATTCATCACTTACAAGATCGCGGAGACGCTTTGGGGGCTCTGTCAAGGTTAGAAAGTGTAAATTGGACAGCTCCTGATGTCCAATATGACACCAGCGTTCCATTTTCGACCTAATCTGGCCAGGTAGAAGATAGCAGGAAGAGTCAGGTAAATGATTCGTCATTCACAAGGAGGCGGGGACGTTTTGGGGCTATCAAAACTAGAAATTGAAAACTAAGCAGTTCCTGTCCATATATGGCAAGAGTACAGCCTGATCTGTCTTTTGCAAAGATAGAGCTAGGAGTCAGGGACCCGACACTTTCTTCCAACATCTTTAGCGACGGATTGTATGTACAGGTGGCACTTGTGGTCTGGGTTGAGCTTAAGTCGACATAGGCGCTCAACGCACAGGACTTCTCTGTGGGGACACCCATTCATCGCCATAGGCGAAATGTCAGGGTCCGCACGGTGATAATGAAAAGAGTAGAAGTCCTAAAATATGCAGAAGCATTCAAGAAAAATATGTTATGTAGTTTTTTTTTCTATCGTATTATTTACGTAATTTATGATATCACGAATTTTGTGATGTGATCATATTTAGCGTTAAAAATCGCATTTAGTTGGTAGAACCAAGTTTGTACATTCGCTGGGTTGTATGCGTGAAGATTCACTGTCAATGTGGCTTCTGTAGGGTCGGTCGCAGCCATTGTCGCTCAATAGTGAAATGTCTCGGCGATGTGGTGATTCGTTACGTAATTTATAAAAAGGAGTAGAAGTCCTAAAATATCAGTAAATGTGGCAGCAATATTCTAAGCATGAACAAATGGTAGTCTTATGTAAGATAGAATTTGGAGTTATCTAAAATGTATGTTGTCTTTTGAAATACTACTGGAGAAATGTCCTTTAAACATCGCTGGTCACCCCTGTTGGGATCCGTCTACCAAGGTTTTTATTATTATCTGTCGGGATTCCAAGTAATTAACGACAATTAACAACAACACAGCCTTTAAATGAAACATAAAAAATGCTATTTTCTGAAGGAAAAGTAGAAGCGGAACGTCAGAAATATACAATAACGATAAAATGTTCAATTTTCCTTGCAGTAAAGTTTGTTTTATCAATTAATTAAATGTCCGTAGTGCTATATGAAATTATGTGAATGTAAAGCCGTAAGGGAGTTCCACAAGCAAGAAGTGCGAGAAAAAAACTGTTAGCATAAAATTTACGGTAACATCAACCAAACTGGTAAATTGGTGAGATCTCGCCACCAGTCTAGTACTACGCTTAAATTCAAAGAGTCTGTTCATCTCAACCAAGAACTAATCCAAACAATTACCATGATACCATGAAATTATTTATAGAAAAGGCAAAGGGAAGCAAGTGACTGAAGCCGAAACAGCAAATCAGGACCAATAATATTGCTTATTCAAGAAAAAGATAGATATCAGGAACACCGGATCACATGTGGCAGCAATATTCTAAGCATGAACAAATGGTAGTCTTATGTAAGATAGAATTTGGAGATAAAAACAGTATAACACAATACAGTGAACCAACCTACCTGACAGCTGTCCTCGCAATCTCTCTCTCACTCTTTCTTTCTCTCTCTCTCTCTCTCTCTCTCTCTCTCTATATATATATATATATATATATATATATATATATATTATATTTATTTATACGTTATTTTTATGGATACAATTTAATTAAGTAAATGCTTTGTTTGTAATTGAACAGAATTAATTGCATTTACCGGCCTGAATGTTCGAGAACCTTCGTAGAAAATAAGCGTTCTCCGACAGGAATCGAACCTGCATTCCTATACGAAATTAAATGGATTAGGTCCAACAATTATTGAATATATTTTCTGTTTATACGTTATTTTTATAGGTGCAATTTATTTAAGTAAATGGTCTGTTTTTAATTAAACAGTATTAATTACATTTACCGGCCTGAATATTTTCTACGAAATTTCTCGAATATTCAAGCCGGTGAATGTAATTAATACTGTTTAATTAAAAACAGAGCATTTACTTAAATGGTAAAAAGATTTATAAAGGATATGAAATAAATAAATATATCATAAGAAAATATCTCCGTTCTTCAGAGTCACTCCAGGACAATAAATGTTCAATGTTTTAAAAACCAGAAGAGAAACAGGATAGACTCTGACCTTGTTGCATTCTAAACTAAAATGAGATGATTTATATATATATATATATATATATATATATATATATATATATATATATATATATATTTAAAAATAATATTATATTATTATTTAAAAACTCGCGACATAAGAGCCGAAAACTTCAATATAATTATTTGAATTAAATTGAGTTAAAGAAAGCTCTGTTCCATCTTCAAAGCGAATTTTTTTTTGGAATCATATATATATATATATATATATATATATGAAAAATATGTATTAGAAAAACAAACAAAAATTTTAATACGCTACTGGGTGTCATTGATAAAATTAAGTTAAAAATTCAACATCATCAGGGAAAAAACAGATAACTGAAAATTTCAGTTAATAGACCATTGTGGACTTATGTCCATAAAATGTTGAATTTTATATGTTCTAATGTTAATTATGTTTTATGAATATGTCCTTGATGATGGTCTAAATAGATTGAAACGTCTGACGTTGACTTTTTATATTAACATTAATACCATATAATAGCATTTTAAGATTTTTTGTTTGTTTTTCTGTATATTTTTTATACTCGCATATATTTGCTTACATATATATGTATGTACACGCATTCCCTAATCTTTGTGTGTCTATCAATTTGGGCGCATGGCATAGCTCAAGTTCATCTTGAAGGAACCGTAAGCTAGTGTCATGAAAGCAATTCCCACTCGCTACACTACAAGTGGGAGCTTGTGTTAGATAAAGCAAAACATAGTAGCATATATCATTCATGAACTTTGCACAATTTTAAAAAATTGACTGTTTATGCGCAAACCATTAAAATGCAATAAAACTTAAACCTTAAACAGACAGAAAAATGTCGGCCAAATTCAATAAAATATATTTGGACATATATTCTGTTAGTATGTATACATTATACATTATATATATATATATATATATATATATATATATATATATATATATTATAATTATTTTATTAAAAATTATAAATAAATATGTTATAAAATCACTACAAAAATAGCCATTTGTTTCAACTCCTCCGGTGTCTTATCAAGTGATGATGTTGAATGTAAAATAAATGGTTTTAAGTTTCAACATCATCACTTGATAAGACACCGGAGGAGTTGAAATAAAATGGCTATTTTGTAGTAATTTTATAACATTTTTATGTTATAATTTTTAAATAAATAATTATATATATATATATATATATATATATATATATATATATATATATATATATATCTTCTTGTATTGAGCACTCTTTTAAGAATAGTAATTGTTGGTTATTGGAATTTATTCCATATACACCAATCATATACTTGTATGTATATATATATATATATATATATATATATATATATATATATATATTGTGTGTATTTAGGCAGCATCTTTTCATTCATACACGTTTCATTTAATAATATAGACAAGTGTTGTCTATTTATTTTATGTAAAATCTTTTCGTAACGACTGATAAGTTTAATAACATTATCGTTGAACGAAGAAAGAAATTCACAATATTGATCCATATTTTTTTTAATACAATCTAAGCTTTCATTGTTTTTGCACGAAATCAATTTGAAAACACGTTAAGAGACATCGCTGTTTCGAGAATGAAAGGAGGACAACTCATATCGAGTTATACTTATTATAAAATCTAGGTTGTTTTGTTGTGTGTGTGTGTGTGTGTGTGTGTGTGTGTGTTCGTTTATATATGGGATCAGATTTCCTACATTTTCAACCGATTTCAACAAAACCTCTTTTTTTTGGCAGGTAGTGTTTTTATTGTCTTGCACACTTTTTTCTTTTTATTTTTACATTCAGAATGCTTTAAAAATTCCATTTACAAGACAATTGTTTATAATAAAATTCTGTTCAATCGATAGACTCATAACGATTGAAAACAACCTTTTTGTTTGAGTTTGGGTTTGACCAATTCGTAAACCCCCCCACAAAAAAAAAAAAAAAAAACAATTAAGACATGCGTGTCCGTCAACCTTAAACAATAATCTTTGTCAATTTTATTTTTTCAGTCTTGATGATGGTCGATACTTGATCTATCTCTTACTGTTACATCCCCGGGCAACGCCGGGCTCTCCTGCTGGTACTCTCTAACACTCGATAACCCCTGACGTGTTAGTGGCTTTATTGCCTTGCTTGTTGGAGGGAATGATTTTTAAAAAATAAATGTCATCGACAACGACATTTGTGAGATTCTTTTGTCCGTTCTTGTGAGATTCTTTTGTCCGTTCTTGACTCGAATGTACGTCATGTCTGGTGAAACGAAAGAAAAAGAAAGCTATTTTTCAGGAAAAGTAATCAGTAGTGAAATAGAATGATATTTCCATGCCTGGGGAATGGGCGGCGGGACTGAAAATTCCTGATTATTTCTTCTTTTTTTCTTTTTTTTATTTCCTTTTCACTTGCTTTCCCGCTTAAATTGTACGATTCAGTATTTTTTTTATCTTCATTAGTGATCACAATGTTCACACTCTCGTGCAGTTAATAGTGAACTCTATAATCTCTTTTCAATGGCTGTGTATGACGTTCTTGGCCAGAGTTTCATACACTTTTTTTATCATGCCGATCACAACAGGGATAATTGTTAAGTTTTCACATTATTGTTACTTAGATTTGCAGATCCTTGTAATTTGACAGGTTTTGGAATCCATTTTTAGAAACACTGGAATCCTGTGGACAAATCATATCAATTAGTTGGCAGGTCCCTTTTTTGAAACATGTTATGACTATGACTGGTCTGTTTGTATCAATTTTCCTGTTTGCGGTTATTGGGAAATTTCACATTATGGTCACTCCCTACCATTTGTGACATCAATTGGGTGCTGTTTGTACCATGTATCCGGGACTTCATTATTATTATTATTATTATTATTTTGAGATCTTCTCCAACACTTTGATATCTCAGTCAGGTGAATAGCGATTTTCCAAGCGAAGCTTAGATGTAGCGCAAGGCCGAAAGTATTAGGCACCCAGTGAGGATCGAACTCACTACTCAGTAGTAATTGTTCTAGAGAGACAAGCTTACTAACCATTACACCGCCTCGAGGTGACCAGTCAGTTGAATATGGACATGAACTGTTGCAAGCAGTGTTGCCAATTGCACGCTCCCAATTATATCACGTATCCCTAAGGCATTCGTCGAGGCAAAAGGTTTCTTCAAAATAGTCCCGAGTGAACCATCCATAATAGAGACAACTTTTCACACAGCGATATAACATCGGAAAATAAATGTATTAAATATTATAATTATAATTATTTTGTGATCCTCTCCGACGCTTGGGTTTTTCGACCGGGTGAATATGTTCATAGCTCTTACTCGTAACACGTTACTCAGCACATAAGTTGTTACAAGCAGCGCCGCCGCCTGCGCATGTGCATTGCCCAATGATGCCAGGCATCCCTAAGTTGTCCTGCGAGGCAGAAAGTCTCCTGGAAATATCCCTGGTTGCGCCAACTACAATAAAAACAATTTCAACTGCTACTTGACACATTTATCCTACTAGTTCTTGGTACGTCTCTATTATCACCAACTCCGCCTAAACAATGTTCTTATCCAAAGATACTGTAACGTCTAGAAAGAAGAACTCCCTTCCGGCTTCATGCTTTCCAGCCAACTTTAATCTACAAAACTTGAAATGCAATGTCAATCGCTACCCGCTGTCCTGATTACTCTCTTCTCTTTCTCCTAATTATTAATATTTCTGTTCCTAATTCTTCGACACTCTTTAACTCCTTGTGTTTTATTAGAATACTGCCTTGCTTGCAGTGACACCGATTAAAAACAAAAAATATTTTTTTGTAATTTTTTTTCTAAAATATTTTACTGTTACTATTTATTTATTTACTTTTTCCGAAAAATTTTGCAGGTATTTTTTTTTTTTTTTTTGCAAAATTTTAAAATTTTCAGAGTCTGTCTAGGACACATGGCACAGTGGATAAAGGCGTTGGTCAGATCCAGTGACAGGACCCAAAGAGTGTGAGTTCAATACCCGGTTAAGGCAGTGGAGAACTTTCAGAGTGAAATTAGCAGGAGATAACTGATAACTGACATCCATCAAACATGGCACGTGGAACTAGAACAGTCTACTCTAGTGAGCGAAATAAAGGGTTCGGTTCGAAATTCCACCCACCTGAAGAAGGCCGGAGCGTACAACGGCCGAAACGTTGTGATAAATATGGCGACAAAGATGAGGACAATAGTCCGAATAATGTAAATAATGTTTAAAATTTTCAATTTAAAATTTTTTTTTTTTTACAAAAATGTGTTGCTGGTAATTTTTTAATATGAAAATGCATTGCTGGTATGTTTACTATAAAAATGTGTTTTACACTTCCAAAGTGTTTTGACTCCAGTTTAGGGAGTTAACTATTGCCCCTAGTTGGAACCCTAACAGGTGCTACCACCCCGAGTCAGAGCGGACCTGGGAACAACAGCAATTAAGAAGTATTTATACGCTCCTCAAAGCCTCCCGATCAGAGGCCTTGCTGCCGGATGTCGTTTATCGTCATACAGGACGTCTTTTTCAAGGCTTCATAAGTAGTATTTTTGGAGCCAGCTAAGTGCAGCCACTGATAATGTATTGCACACTTACAGCAACTCTCCCACGCAGCCTGCACAGATGTTTTATGAACAGAGTACTTGTAGGATTTTGCTCTTAAAGACTGCACTTAGGAACAAATATCAAGTACCAATATTATTTTTACTATCAGGATCCGTAAAAATTTCTGATGCATCATAGTATATAACCTCATCGCTAGTAGCACGACTGAAAAATACGCGGGGAAATTCCTTTATTGCATTCTTAAATATTTGACCATAAAAACTTTAACCAAATATTACAATAATAATCATAAGTATTAATGCAGACATTAACCACTTGAGAGTGTTATCGTCTCCTCTGTGTTTCCTTTCTTTCTTTCTTTCTATTTGCCTATCGCCCGGTTCACACTCCTCACCAATTTTTTGAAAACGAGTAGAGGTTTATCCCTTATTTCCTGTTTAGGATTAGGTTTTCGGCTCCTTCTAAAGTCTACTTCAACTCTATTGCAGACGTTAACCACCTGAGAGTGTTATCATCTCCTCTGAGTTCCCTTTCTGTCTTTCTGTCTTTCTATTTGCCTATCGCCCGGTTCACACTCCTCACCAGTTTTTTGAAAACGAGTAGAGGTTTATCCCTTGTTTCCTGTTTAGGATTAGGTTTCCGGCTCCTTCTAAATTCTACTTCAACTCTAATGCAGACATTAACCACTTAAGAGTATTATCGTCTCCTCTGTGTTCCCTTTCTTACTTTCTTTCTATTTGCCTATCGCCCGGTTCACACTCCTCACCAATCTTTTGAAAACGAGTAGAGGTTTATCCCTTGTTTCCTGCTTAGGATTAAGCTTTCGGCTCCTTCCAAAGTCTACAACTGTATACATCTAGAGTCTCCGCCTAATGGGGGAGTACCTCTTATTCTGTAACCCTTTACCTCGAGTGGCTCTTGGATCTTGTATAGTGTGAACATCATTATAAAAACAACAACGTCTCTGATATGTTTTTTCCGTCGTCCCTCGCAATCAAAATGATATAGTCTATTCTTTAAGAAGTATTGGTAGTGTGTAACGTATATGTTAACTAAGGAACAAAGGAACAAATATAATCACTATTACTAGAAATACCCATGAAAATTTCATGGTTTTTCTATCTGAACTTTCTGATGAGTCTTAATTCTTAAGATTGAATAAGCTCATGGCGACTTCTATGACAATAAAATATCCGTAGAAATTCCCTCATCGCTTCGTTAAATATTTGAGCTTAACAACTTTAACAAAATATTGCAGTAACAATCATAAATATGAATGCTGATCGTTATTTTAAGTAGACTGAAACACATCATGATCTCTTCTTTCTTTCTTTCTTTCTTTTTTCTTTCTTTCTTTCTTTCTTTTTTCTTTCTTTCTTTCTTTCACTGAAACCAAACAGCGTCTCTGATATGTCTTTTCTGGCTTTCCTCGTGATCAAAACGAAATTGCTCATTATTTTAACTAAGAAAGAAATAAAGACGCAGAATTGTTGTTGTTATTATATTATTATTATGACGCAGAGATGAAAAAAATAGTTAAATATTCTTCTCTTGCTGATAGATTTTTTTTTACTCCTGTGGCAGTGGAGGCTTCAGGGATTATTGGCCCTCGTTCGATGGCGTTCCTTCGGAGGATTGGCGCGATTGCGTCTCGATTAAGGGACGAGCCTTGCGAAACGGAGTGGCTCTTGCAGCGTGTCTCACTGGCCATGGTTCGAGGTAATGCTTTCTCAATCATTGCGGCTGGCAGAGGTTAGAAAAAATTGTTTATTGTTACGCTGTTCTGGAATTGTCATTAGTGGTCAGCTGTAATTGTTTTGTTTCAATAAATTTTAATTTGTTAATTTTATTATTATTATTATTATTATAACAACACTTAGAGAAAACCACGATTTAAGAAAAGAAAAAGAACAAAAATAAGGCACTGTGTTTAATAACGTCCAACAATATTTCGATAGTATATCTGTCTTCTACAAGCTATATTTAAAATTGCATACAAGTATAAAAATATATATATATTAAAAAAAAAAAAAAAAAAAAAAAAAAAACATCGCTTGTCTTGAGAAAAACGGCTGTACTGGTAATCAATGCGTCAAAACGAATGAAACACAGCCAGTGTGAATGTCATGCAATTGAAACGTGCGTAATATGATATTTTTATTTTGAAATTTTACATTTCATGTGACACGAGGCCAAAGCGGGGGAGAGTTAGTCATCACTGACTATCCCACATGACCCATTCCTTCATTACAATTTGCTCATAGACCACAAGAACTCATTCATCACCATTCAATCCAACACGTACCATAATACCGCATATTCACAGGGATCATACTAAAACACCCATGACATGAAAATATATACAACGGTTTTGTTTTTTCTTTTAGATATATAATTATATATATATATATATATATATATATATATATATATATAATTATTTATTTAAAATATGATTCCAAATCGCGACATAAGAAGTCTCATGTTTCAAAACAAGAACCGAAAACTTCAATATAATTATTTGAATTAAATTGAGTTAAAGTAAGCTCTGTTCCATCTTCAAGCGAAATTTTTTTTGGAATAACGTATTTCTGAAATTTACGTGTTTTTAAAATTGAAATCAAAATTTCCATGGTAACAGCTAGGGCGAATTGTTTAAATTGGGTAGGCGTGTGTTGGGTGTTAATAATAAGTATCAGTATAGAGTTACTTTCGTAGATGTTAAGTCAGTGAAAGGTGGGGGTGTCTAAATTTTAAACGGAAGATGTATTAACCCTCGTCTAGTTTGCGTGTCTATGGAGATTTATTTTTTTTTTTTATTTTATTTTTTTATGAAAGGGATTTGTACATATAAAAAAAACTGTCGTAACGTTTGTTTTTTGACGACTTCATAAAGGGTTATCTTTTTTGTAGGGTATTTAAACTATTTATTTGGGCTATGGATTATGAAAGGTGTTATATTGTATGCATGTTTTTAGCTAATTATTCAAATCATGAATATGATGATTGGGCTATGGATTAAACAAGTTATTATATTGTATGCTTGTTTTTAGCTAATTATTATTCCTATTTTCTATATTCTATATATTTTCACACACACACACACACACACACACACACACACACACACACACACACATATATATATATATATATATATATATATATATATATATATAATTATGACAACAAAACATTAAAACTAAAATTAAATATTACTAAAAAGAAATAATCAAAAACTTAGTATAAATCCTATAATATTATTATTATTATTATTATTATTATTATTATTATTATTATTATTATTATTATTATATACTGTTGTATACTCATTTCTTCCCGGATCTCAACCAGAGACCTACGGTCATAAATGGCATCATGACATTTTTCACTGAGCATTTTTTAGGAAAATAACACAAAAAAAAACTAGGATCACTCATATTTTACATAAATAAAGCCCTTCGTAATGTCTCGGCTGTATTTGTGGGTACAAGTTTTTGTATTTCTTTACGGCTTGGGCTACCAGGAATCCCTTGAATGAATCTATCGGAACCTTTTCCAATCAATCCGAATTCTACAAATACAACTGGAATTGTTGATGTCCTTATGTAGCACATTTTTTGAGATTTCAATATCAAGGTCCTTGTATTTTGATAGTTTTTGGCGACTGCCATGTCTTTTAAGAAGGCACATTTTGTTTTTGCCGTCTCTGATCACAAAGTCTGGGTGATTTTTCCGTCTGTATGCATTGTAAAGTCCCGTAAAATTTTTACATGTCCTGTCTCTATAACCGGGTCTGGGTTTTGTTCATACCAATTTCTTGCAGCTTCCTTTCCGTAAAAGTTGCAGATTTTCGAATGATTATTATTATTATTATTATTATTATTATTATTATTATCTTTCATTTCAGCGTAAAAAACAGCCGATTCCTTTCGCAGAACCTCATATTCCTACACGAATTCACCAGGCTACTTTCATTATTTAGAAGACAGAAGCCGCTCGGAAAGGACTAAGCATAAACTAAAAGAAGACAGAATCCATGGATATCAGCAAAAGGTTCAACCCAAAATGCAAATTCCAGATCGAATTAAGCAGAAATTCTCGAAGCTAACAGTTTAAAAGATAAATACTCGAAAATAATCAGTGATACAGAATAAATCGTAAAAACGAACGTTAGAAAACAAACGTTTGAATCTGAAACGCTTCTCCTACAAATACACTTTGTATTAATTGCTAATATCATGAGTATTTATTTATATTTATTGAATGCAAGCAAATCGTGATTCGATTAAATTTATTGTGTTTGGTTTTGGGTCGTTGTTTTGAGGTTAAGGTGCCGTGTGTCGACGAACAAAAACCACAAGTGTTGAACTGATTGAAAGAATTGAACAAACGAGATAAATAATAATAATAATAATAATAATAATAATAATAATAATAATAATGACGCGGCGCGCATTGAGGAATCGGAGAGCCGAGTTCGAATTCCAGTCGAATCCATTACATTCACTTACTTGGAAAAGGTATGAATCTTTTTCTTCTCCCCATCAACTATGGGTAAATAGCTGGAGAGACCAGGTTTTATAGCCTTGGATGGCAACTGGTCTACCACAGAAAGAAATAGCAACCTACTGCGGGAAAAAAATCTGCTTCGTCAGTCAAGTACTGAAAGATACATGAAAGAAAGTGTAAATTTAAGAATGTTCTGATAATAGAACCTGTAAAAAAAGAAGAAAGACAGAAAATGGCGACTGACGTTGCATTTAATTATTTGAAGTTTATTTAAGGTGCCAAGGAAGCAAGAAATCGAGAGTTCCACTCCTCTACGGTATTTTGAACAGGAGCAAAGATTTATCCCTGTTTTTTTTTTTTTTTTTTTTTTTTTTTTTTTTACACCTCAAGCAAGGCGGGAAGCCACTAGGACGCAAGGGGTTACAGAAGATTTGGAGCAAGATCAGATAGGAGTGATAGAGGAAAGAATGAGGAGAAGGATAGTGGATAGATTAAAGCAACTGGAGATGCCGATTGACATTACATTTGAATAGTTGGAGATAAAAGCTCTCAGGGAAACTGGAATAGGGAAGGGAGTTCCACAGGTGAGAGGTGCGAGACATGAAGCTATTGAAGTAGAAGAGACGGCTACATTTAGTAGTTTCGACAGTGAAAGGGTGAGAGCGGGATGCCAGTCTCGTAGGGCGCTTGAATTCATGAAGTCTGGGAACCAGCGAATGCAGCTCCTCGGAGCAATTACCATGAAAGTATCTGAGAGGCGACGGTGCGTCTGTTTTCGGTTCTTTCTACGTTCTAATTCAATTTTATGATTCTAACGTCTCCAACTAACGTCTGAAATTTTATTTACTGATTTTTTTTCTTTCTCTTCTCAGTTGGAGTAGGTAGGTGCGCCTATTGTCCAGTTCATGCTCTCTGCTATTTTTTAACTGGAGTAGAGGTTTGTCGTTTGTTTTATGTTTAGGATCGGGTTTCCGGTTCCTTCTAAAATCTGTTCATTCTATTTCACTCCCAGTAGCTACTAACGTCTTGGTAGCATTATCGCATTACTTGGGACGAAATGATTGAAAATAAAATGGTGGTTAAGAACTGATGATTGTATCTAGCAACTCGGGAAATAAACAAAAGATTTCGTATTAAATTCACTTCAGAAAAATACTTCTGCAAGTAATAAATTTCTTATTCTTTGATATCAATGATACGTATTGCGAATTCGACGGAAGAATTGCCTGTGAAGCTTCAACATCGGACACCACATAATTTGTGTAACTAAACACATGACACTGACCCATACTTTAGTTGCCATAGAAACAATACAATTTGGCACACACTAGGCGGAGATTTGAAATAAATTTGAACGCATATCTGGGGCATATTTCTTCGGAAACTCACCAAATATTTACATCTATGCGTTTATATAACTTGTGACACAACGGCGAGAGCCTAATGTGGGTTTGACACAAAAATGATTTTAATCTGTTCTCTTTTTAGCTGACTAACTCAACGGGTTTTTCAGTGATTCTTATGACAAATGGTGTCACGATGGCTAAATGCCTCATCGGAAGACCTAGAAAAAAGAAACGCAATTAGTTTAGTGGTTTTTCAGATATTAAACATTTTGTGGGATGGACAATTTTGCTGCAACATGATTTGTACAATTTTAACGTTACACCCGATATATATATATATATATATATATATATATATATAGAGAGAGAGAGAGAGAGAGAGATACCTCCACGAAATCGCTAAAAATCAGTATACCGTGATGAAAACATGCTCCAATCATGATGCAAACATAGTTTTAGTGTCAAAATCTTTATGTTATCATTAAGAGGAAAGGTCAAAATATTTTTAATATTTAATTAAATTTTACTCCTTTATAGAACATTCTAAATTTTGATTAAAAAAACTTGTTTTTCTTGCGTCAGCGGTTGCATAACAAATTTTAGCCTCTTTTTGCGGTGACAGACACATTAATTTTGAAATTCTTGCAAAAATCAAATAATTGTCGGATTTTAATGAAATTTTCAGGACTTATTCATAAATGAATTACATTATTTTTTACTTTTTTTATTAGAATATCTTGGTAAAAATATTTTTTTACATGTGTTTCAACCCCTTACTTATTTTTACCAAAACTTGAGAAATTCAACTTGATAATTTTAGCGATTGTATGAGTTAAAAGCAGAATTATTTGAAGAATTAAAGTCAACGAATTGTTTGACAAAATCGGGGCCCATTTTACGGAAAATCTGTTCTGAATCGAAAGATAAAAAACACAATAAAACTAAGGTATTATTTAATTAGAGAATCTTTTCATTGCTTTTATGAATAATATTAAATAATATTAAAAACAATATCGTAAAGAAAAAAGATTTTTCGATGAAAAATGAATTTTTACAAGATTTGTTTTTATTTTTTACAATTTTAAATTGAATAAGTTTTAAATCTTTTAAAATTCAGTCTCAGTGTGAAAATTCTTAGGAAATATTGTCATTAAGTAAAACTATATTTACTAATCACATCTTGTAAAGCTTATTACAATATGACGACCCCGAAGAATAAGAGAAATTTCAAGACGGATACACATAGTAACGACACCGACGTCAACAACTGCAGGGGTAAAAGCAAATGTCCGTTATTTGGTAACTGTAACACTGCGAGTGTGATCTGTAAGGCTGAGGTGGAAGGTTTCAGGGGGCAAAACAAAGCCTACGTGGGATGCACAGAAGGTACATTCAAGAAAAGATTGTATAACCAAACTGGAAAGCTATAGACATTCTACTAAGCTAGCCAACTATGTGTGGGAGTTTAAAGAAAAATATAATAGGAGCCCCAGTGTTAGATGGAGTATTTTGAGAAGAGTAAAGTCTTGCAATTTTAATGGGTTATTGAACGAACGGGTTGAAGTGATTCCAAATGCACACATGTTAATAAAATCAGTCTGGTCCAATACAAACCCGGATGAGGATGTATATGTTAATTTTTTTTCATTTACAGTTCTACCTAATCTTGCCCAGCCTCTTCCCTCTTGGTGAATTTACTTTATGGTGTTTGGTTAGTTTATATAAACGGGAAAATATAGCGCTACAAAATAATTATTTACCAAAAACCACCTAATAAGGCATTAAGGTTGAAATCCGGGTCGTATTTCAATCTTTTAAAAATATTATTTTGAATGTATATATATATATATATATATATATATATATTCAATTTTTAGAATTGTGTATTGAGCACTTTCTTAAAATATGGTCTGACTCAGGTCTTTTGTATTCTTATATATATTCTGCCTTCGTAAATGAGTCGGGTATGCCCCGAAGGCAGAGAACAAAATAAAAGTAAATAAAAATTTACATCCGAACAGCATGCAGAATAAATCAGAAAGAGATCTCATTGAAACGGAGTATAACAGCTCCCTCTGATCAAAGTCTAATTCATAAGCAACAAGTGGAGACGAGGTCAGCGAAGTTGGGAATGTGATGATTGTTGGGATAGAGAATGATGTTTTGCTGGTCTTGTTGAGTTGGTGTAGTGGCCATCAGGGTGAAGAGCCAGTCTACATGAAGGAATCTAACCAGACTGGCTCTTCACCCTGATGGCCACTACACCAACTCAACAAGACCAGCAAAACATTATTCTCTATCCCAACAATCATCTCATTTCCGACTTATTATAACAACTAGTTATCTCAATTCACTTAACCCTTTACACTCACCAAAGACTCTAGTGACGTCACGTGTGATGTCATTCTCATGCAGGAAGCTGACAAAAGATGGAAGTAGATCATCGCCATCGCTTCCCACACGTTCAGCCCAACAGAACAAAACTGGTTCACTACCGAACGCGAAGCTTTCGCAATAAAATGAATCATATCCAAATTTGATTATTTTTTGCGCAGCTGACCATTCATTATTTTCACTGACCACCGTACACTGACATACCTTCACCAGCATGAATTCAATAACGCAAAAATTCGACGATGGCAGGAAGAAATATTCAGCTATAAATTCGTCTTAGAATACACGGAGGGCGACTCGAACGGAGTACTTTCGATCTTTATTCAAGATCATCTTCAAGGAAGCAAATGGTACAAAACTATATGTTGTTCATTAGCATAAGTATTTATATATGTGGGTTGTTATCCATTACCGGCATTTTTTCATTATGCTTTTAAATGCAAAACGGTTGACAAAGTGCTGAGCGTTCATTAGAACGTGAAAAAATTATCCATTATGGAATTTTTTCTTCTATATTATAGCATAACAAAAAAAAATTACGGTAATGGATAACAAAACATAACGAAAAAAATTACGGTAATGCATAACAAGGCACATCTTTAAATAAATACTTATACTAATGAACAACATACAGTTTTGTACCAATTGCACCCCAGATGATGATCTTGGAAAAAGATCGAAAGTACTTGGGAAATGAAAATAAAAGAAATATCGCACATTTCTCCCATCCTTTAACATCAATACACGGAAGGTTATTCGTGAGTTTGAACGGATTTTATTAAAAATTAGCAGACATAATGTCTGTAATTTAGTCAGTCAGACATGTCTAAAAGAGAACTTGCTGCCTAAATACACAAAATATATATATATATATATATATATATATATATATATATATATATATATATATATATATATATAAATATATAAAAGACAGACCACTTTAAGATTCCATGTAATAAGCTATTTCACCAGGGTTCTGGATCATCAGACTTTACTTCCAAAAGCTGAAATGAAAAATTTTTCAGCTTTTGGAAGTAAAGTCTGATGATCCAGAACCCTGATAAAGGGGTTATGGTGAAATAGCTTATTACATGGAATCTTAACGTGGTCTCTTTTTATTCAAACATATCTGCTCTGAATTTTACATTGAGCTCTCTGGATATCATCATCCTCAGGTCTTCCCATACGGATTACCTAGTTTTGCATAAACTCTCTCTCTCTCTCTCTCTCTCTCTCTCTCTCTATATATATATATATATATATATATATATATATATATATATATATAGCGGATAGAACAGCAAAATTGTCCAAATCGTGTAACAGCATGGGATAATTGTTCATCCCACAAAATGTTTAATATCTAAAAAACCCTTAACTATCTGAGTTTCTTTTTTCCAGGATTTCAGATAGGACATTTAGCCATCTTGGCAGAATTTATCGTAAGAATCCATAAAAAAAAACTTTTGAGTTATTCAGCTAGAAAGAGAACAGGTTAAAATCGTTTTGTGTCAGAATCCCTATGTCTTTCCAACTGAGCAATGGTGAGAGGAAAAAGATCATTCAGGCCTTCAATAATGGTACCAACATTCATACTCTGGATTCCATCTTCAAAGTCCATTCAAGAACCATCAAGAGAAGGGTGAATAAGTTTAAAAAAGAGGGAGCATTAGATAGGAAAACTGGATCAGGAGGTTACAACAGGAAGAGAGAACATCATTTAAACATAGAGCTAAATACATCCTTGTTGTTCAAAGTAGAATCGATTAGAGTTATAAAAACCTCGGCGAATTCCAGCAAGATATCTTTAATCATTTCTAAGATACCACGGTTCAAAGCTTAATCTAAAAATTGGACCTTTTGCTGTGACACCATAAATATATATATATATATATATATATATATATATATATATATATATATATATATATATATATGTATATGATAGATAGATAGATAGATAGATAGATAGATAGAAATATATATATATATATATGATATAGATAATTTGAATATCTCATATTGTTAATGAAAGGGTTCTAAACAAATCAGTAGTGAAAGACGCAGTTCGTTTGGAGGATATATTGTATTGTTGAATGTATTTCCGGTGCAAATAACAAGTTCCTTAGTCATTTTTCCGATATCAAACAGACGGAAACATTCACACAATGGCAACGTGAATTTAAACATTCGCACAAAACACTTTTCCGGATTAAGAAATTTTTTCCAATCAATTTCTGAATTTTAATTTTTTGCATATGAAAATAGTTTTATTCAAAATTAAAAAAATATAATTTTTTTTTACAGATATTATTAATTAAACAAGAAATACATAGATAGTGATTTTCTAAGCACAGCTTAGATGTGGCACAAAGCCGAAAGTATGGGGCATCCAGTGAGGATCGAACTCTCAACTCAGTCGTAATTGATCTAGCAAGACAAGTTTTCTAACCACTACACCACGCCCATAAGAAATAGCTAGATAGATAATGAACAGGTTGACATAGATAGATAGATAGATAGATAGATTATGAAGAGACTGGACATAGATAGATAGATAGATAGATAGATAGACAGACATACCGAGTTGCGGTTTTAAGTAATTTTTTCTTGTCAATTTCTAAATTTTTAACATTTTTTTATAATAAATTTTTCCGTATGTAAAGAAAGATTTTGATTCAGTGTTAAAAAAGACCCCCCCTTTTTTTTTACAGATATTACTACTTAAACATGAGATAGCTAGTTAGTTAGATAAATAGTTATACCAATTTTATGTAATTTTTCAAATCGATTTCTAAATTTTTAACATTTTTTAAAAGTAATTTTTTACTTATTAATAATAGACTTTTTTTGTTCAAAAGTATGAAAACAAAACTCAGTTTATTTTTAATTTTTGTTCTAATGATATCGTTTTTAAATTTCCCGAAAAAAATAACGTTTTTAAATTTCCCAATGATAATAATGATTTATTTTAAATTTCCAAAAAAAAAAAAGGTTTTTATATTTCCAAAAAAAAAAAAATTAAAAAAAAAATGGAATTAATTCTGTCAGTCAGTTGAATGCCAACCGTGATACACGCGTGATACAATCATGTCGATTCACGACTGACTAGTCAGAAGATTTTCCCGCAGTCGGTTGCCATTTATTTGCCGCAGACTGTTTGCCAATCAAGTCTATATCCATTGCAATCTGATTCAGAGACCGGATTTAGTAAATCTAGATCGACTCCCCTTACTAATATTCTATAAATGTAGCTTACCACATAGGTAGACGGCTAGCAGAGATCCCAAGTCCATATCTCCAGCGTGGGATGATCGACACGGTATCTATCGACAGGACAAAATTCGTAGATCAGATCAACCAAGTTACGATCATTTCAGTTTTCACTCCACTGTCTAACAAGGGGTCCATGATGGCATCCCGGTCCGCATTAAAACCAGGCGCATCGGATCCACCAGGAACGGCCCCAAGTGATAGAAGAACGAACAGCGCTCCGATTGTTGGATGCATAAACCGAAACGACGCGAAACAAAAAAAAAAAAAAAAAAAAAAAAAAAGCGTTTCCCGGTCATGCTGGAGGATAACTAATGCTATCTCCCAGTCGCGGCTCTGTATCGGGGTAGAGTGCGGCTCAATTGTGATGACAATAGTCCGAATAATGTAAATAGTGTACATAATACCTCATCTCAGAAATATAGAAATACTGAAGGGCCGAAAGTAATAAATATGGTGACAAAAAGGACCTGAAAATGTAAATTGTAATAAAATCTAAGAAATATGGATACTGAACTGAAACGTTGATGGCGACAAAATAGTTCGAATAATGTAAAAATAATACCCATTTCAGAAATATAGACAGCTACTGAAGGGCCGAAACGTTGTAATAAATATGGCGACAAGATGAGAACAATAGTCCCCATAATACCCATCTCAGAAATATAGACAGCTACTGAAGGGCCGAAACGTTGTAATAAATATGGCGACAAAGATGAGGACAATAGTCCGAATAATGTAAATAGTGCACATAATACCCATCTCAGAAATACAGACAGCTACTGAAGCGCCGAAACGTTGTAATAAATATGGCGACAAAGATGAAGACAATAGTCCGAATAATGTAAATAGTGTACATAATACCTCGGACAAAGATGCAGCTAAAAAAAATAATACATTGAGGTACCCGAAGCTGCACCCTCTCATTGCACAAAAAGAGGGTTCGGTGGTCGCTACCGAGGCGAGCCCAATCGAGACTTGTGGATGGAATTGGGTAGATGGAACATTTGGGGCACCGTCGATAGCTGTGTGGTTTGTTTGAAACACTTTCCATGGAAATGGCGTTAAAATGAAAATAAATAAATAAATAATTAAAACAAACAACTAAAAAACAAAACAATTCGTGATGCGTGACTTAAGTTAAACAAAATATGTTAATAACTCACATAAGTTGTGCTTAAAAAATCAAACAAAAACAAACAAGAAACAACTAAAAAAACAAACAACGGTCCGGATTTAAATCTTCCGTTGTTGAAATATACGTAACGTAAAGAGGATATAAAAGAAGTGGATATAAACGAAATAATAAGGCCATTGTGTCTATCTACTCAGTCAGTCAATTATGTGCCATGCGTGATACACGGCCATGCGTGATACACGCGTAGGCGATCATGTATCTTTCGATACATGACTGACAAGGCAGATTTTTCCATCTCATTCTGCAGTAGCAGCCATCCAAGGTTATAGAACCCGGTTACTCATAGCTGGGGGAGAAGAAGAGGATTCATACCTTCCCCAAGGGTATTAGCGCGTAAGTGAATATAATAGATTCGACTGGAATTCGAACTCGGCTCTCCGATTCCTCAATCCGGGACGCTATCCATAACTCCACCGTGTCTCTACTCTACTATCTAATAGATGGAGTGTCCAGGGATAAACATTCATTTATATTTTAGGATATCTTCCGACACCCGCGAACGTATATAAACACGGGGTAACTTATATTAACAACTCAACAAATCAACCCCGTTATAGTTGCATAGGCACATACATAATTTACCATATTAAAACACACCCAAACAGACAATATTAGAAAATATTACAAACATGCCAAAAAAGATTCCACAATGCGACACGCACCGTTTAAATCAGAGTGTCTATTGGTTAGAAATTAATATCAGCATGTGAAATATTTTACTGTCATTAGAAATGTTAAACAATACACTGTCGCCATAGGTAGAATAAAGCCGGCGTACTTGGATTGACCTACAAACAGTACAAGTGGACATACATCTTAAACCGGCACAGAAGTGCAACAACCAGTTTCAAGACACACACACTTTAAAAATGCCGCAACGAAATCTGGCAGAGAAGTCACTTGGCCTACCAAAAGTAAAAAATATTGCTAAAATATTTGACAATATTCATCAATCTGACGGGGTATTATAGGAAATAAACCCTATTTCCAACACAATTGTTAACCATGTTTGCCGTAGTCTTTGAATATAGAATCCAGTGAAGTACGTAATCTGTTCAATATCAGAGGTTGGCAGTGAAGATTCGGAGAAAGTAGCAGCTGTTTAGTAATTCTTTAAGTCTTCGATATCAGGTTGGCACTGAAGATATTTCGGGTGAAAAAACAAAATGGCTGCCTTTATACACGTCGGATTGAATATTTTAAGCTTTCTGATTGGTTAACCCTTCTCTTGGTGGACTATAAAATGAGTCAACTCATTTTGGTTGGCTCACTAGTACATACATATATCCAAAAAAACTGTAACAACAATTACCTATCAACATAAATATCATATTAAAACATGCCCCAAATTCATAAACATGCCAAGAAATTCAAAGTATCCATTGGTTAGAAATTAACATCACTATGTGAAATATTTAACCAATCAGAGAAAACTAAAATCCTATTTTTATCGAACCTACTTTATGGAATTTTTTTTTTTAATAAAAACCCATAGATTTCAACTTTGAGAGCAGAGATGTGACCATCTCCAAGCCGAAGTGAAAACGTGACTGCATAGCATTTCCCTTCCCCCCACAGCGCGTGCTGAAAGAAACATGTGTCGGCGACTTCAAACGAATCAGTTACAACAATATCTTTGACGGTCAATGAATCTTCGCTGACGATCATGATGATTTCAAACGAATCATCTCCAACAAGAATAACAGAGGCGGCCAGTGAATCTTGGCTGCAGGTAAAAGTCTTATCTAAACCGTAGCTTTTTTTCCTGTGGCCCAACTATTTAAAAGTCTCTTCTAAACTACATGATTTTATGCGTACCATCTACCCAGCGACTTTAACTTTGACATTTTTTACTACTTTTTGACTCCTTTGAATTCGTGTAAATATGTTTGTAAATACAAATGATTTATTTAACAGGCATAGCTATGTTTTCTTTAATTTTATTTTGGAATTTGAGATTCGGACGTTCGGATTTTTAATATAAAAAAAGTCCCTGGACGACTGAAAGTCCTTTGCTATGTCATCTGTGTGGAAAAGAAAACGATTGACCCGAACAAGTACTGTGCACATTTACACGAATTTAGAAGCAATAATAAATGAAAATCACCCGTCAGAAATTAAGAGAAAAGGTTTACTTTAATATTTCATCTAACCGGGATGTTTAATTGGTAATCAAGAAAATAATTGATATAACTTGTTTACGAATGTTTCGCTTAGTTGACGCAGTATTGTAATTTCGAATTAATGTTTATTCGATCTTTACAGAATTAGCTTAATTTAAAAAAAAAAAAAAAAAATTAAAGACCACTAAAAACTATCCTTAGCTTCAAGAGTTCTATATCACCGATGATCTGGTTTAACTGGGTTAATGAAATTATGGAAACATCAGTTTAGACGGAAAAGCATAAAGAAACAAAACGGTAAATATTCAATTCAGTAAAGTCAGTGTCCCGAATAAATAAACGGATAAAATAGGCAAGAAAAATTCTCTTTAGATTTATATGTAAATCGAACAAATTTTACAAGAACATTTTTATTTGCATTGCAGCCAAATGCGATCCACCTGTTTCCTCTCAGTATGTTACGGGTGACGAATAATTTGCCCTTTCGTTTCCAAACCCGATAGCATTTCTCCACGAAGCGTTAAGGAATGCTTGTTTCTCTTCTCATATATTTTTTCAACAAACTCCAGGTTTCATTAATAAGGTCTTCATTATTTCCGGCCATGTTGGTTTATAATCAAATCTAGTTTTCGATTTGATTTCGTTCCCACTACATCTCATATTTCGACATTTAATTATTGGACCAAACAAACAAAAAGAAAAAGAAACCTCACATTAAATCATTAAGAGTGAAAAAACCAAATGACTAATTACTAAATTATTCGATATATATATATATATGTATATGTGTGTGTGTGTGTGTGTGTGTGTGTGTGTGTGTGTGTGTGCAGACAAACCGCTCATCAACGGACTAATAGGGAGGATGGGTGGTCCGTTAAAGCCGATTGTCCGTAGATGGGAAGGGATTATTTTTGAGTTTTATAACCAATATAGTAACTACCAGTAGTTATGATCATAATGTAGATACTATAAACATGTATATATGGCATAAATAAATATATACTTAATATAGATATATTAATCAAAATAACAAAAATAATAAATTTCTCACAGTTACTTTCTCACGCACGCACTAATGTATCGAACTTTATATACTGTACATCCATCTTTATTTGCAATTGAAAGGCCAACCACCGCCGCCAAGCGGTCACTTTGAGAACTAATACGACTCGTCCCGCTGAGCCCGCAAATTTTGAAATACATCGCTGAGAATTTGGAAGATTTTTGCTGCATAACTATTTTTTTATTTTGCCTGCAGATTTTGTCTGTTGCATCCGAAGTGCGTTGATTTGAGGGGGGGTCCGTAGATGAGAGGTTTATCTTTATATATATATATATATATATATATATATATATATATATATATATATATGCGCGTTATTTAGTGGATAGAGCTAACATATTCAGTTGCATGGATAGTAGTTTTTAACCTCGGGTTCCACGCTTCGCAAAAGCGTGAAACCCGGGTATATAAGTTACTAGCCATGGAATTGAATATATATATATATATATATATATATATATATATATATATATATATATATATATATATTCAAGGATACGCGTCTGTTAGGGAGGCTAGCCAATCCCTATTGCAGACGCTCGCTCTAACACATTTGTGTTTGTTCAACACCCACAGAGCCAACCTGTGGTTTATGCTGCAACTATGTTGAGCAGACCTTATTTACAGTTTCTGGGAGAGAGCGTGTTGTTTAGCATGATCAACAATCTGAACAGGGCCAGTACACTCAAATCCTCGGTCACGATGACTTGCGACTTCGTGCCAGCACAGCTATCAACGGCCCCCAAGGGTTCCGTTTACCCAATTTCACTCACAAGGCTTGACAGACCAGTTGTTGTATTGTGGCACACTCGCGTGTTTTTTTTGGGGTGGGGGGTTGTAGTTTGGTGTATTTACTTATCTTGGTCGGCGTATGAAATGTCCAACCGACCTTTGCATATACCATACATAGAGAGAGAGAGAGAGAGAGATAGAATCACACACACACACACACACACACACACACATATATATATATATATATATATATATATATATATATATATATACTTTATTTTAGGATATTACATAAACAAAACGTCTTTAATGTAATAACCTAAAATAAATATTGCTCTACTTTGTATTGAGCCCTCTTTTAAATTAAATGTTGCGAACATTGGAATTGTACTCTATTCGTTCTCATCTTACCTGAATATATATATATATATATATATATATATATATATATATATATATATATATGTGTGTGTGTGTGTGTGTGTGTTAATAAATATACATTTTTTTCATATATATACATATATTTATGTGTTTCCGTCCATCTGTCTATCTATCTATCTTTCTATCGATAATAGCTATAAGGGTCTATGATACGAGGGTCGGCTGGAAATTTCATAGACTGAACAAGGTATAAATGTAAGTAGATAGTAAAATAACGTATATTTATTAATTGATAGCTCTGTTATATTAAATTGAGCACTATTTTATTAATATCAGTACTCGATGTTCGATATTATATATTCATATATATATATATATGTGTGTGTGTGTGTGTATGAGAGAGTGTATATATATATATATATATGCATAGAGAGAGGGAGAGAGTGAGAGAGTATATCTAGCTAGATAAATAGAATTAGAGAGAAAGAGAGAGAGAGAGAGGGGGGTACCAACAAAATTCACTAAAAATGACCATACAGAATGAAAAAAACAAAGTTTTATTCTCAAAATATTTAGAGGAAAGATCAAAAGATTTCTTAATTTTTAAATTATATCTTTAATATTTTTTAGAACCTCCAAAATTTGAGTTACGTTTATTTTTTCTTGCAGGTGACCATAACTTTGTATGAGAGATTTTAGAGCCTTTTTGAAGTGAAAACACATTGATTTGGAAATTCTTGCAAAAATCAAATAATTGTCAAATTTTAATGAAACTTTTACGACTTATTCACAAATTAAATTATATCAGAAATGTCTAGAAAATCTCGACAAAATATTTTTTTACAGCTATAACTCCCCACATTAAATTTTATGTTATTTCGAGAAATTCGTTTTTGTAGCTGTTAACTGCTTTTATGAATAAGATATTTTATGGACACTAATGTCTTAAGAAAAAAAAAATTCTGTGAATTATAAATTTTTGCAAGAATTGTTTTTATTTTCTTTATAAATTTTAATTAGATTAATTTATAATGTTTCAAGTAATTTTCTTTTTTTAAATCTTTTAAAATTCTGTATTAATTTTTACGGGTTAGGTGATATTGTTATTAAGTAAAACATACATTTATTAATCATAAATGTAAAAGCTTACTACAGATGATCGACCCCAAGTATTGTAAAAAGAATTTTTTGTATGTAGACATGCTGATTTTTGTAAATACGGACGTCCATACTCGACATTATCAGTAAATAAGAGCGCTACCTAAAATTCAAATAAAATATTAGATTATGAAGAATACTTTCATAATTTTTAAAGTTTTCAGGGAAGTTCTAAATATTTTATGAAAATGCCGCTCACATTATATTCATCAAGCAATTTTTACAGATATATCCTCCGTAGGAAAAATTTCTAAACATAGGTCCATCGAGATAGTTGTCAACATCTCATAAAAACACACACAACCGTGTTAAAAATGCTTCCTGAGATATTTTAACCTAATAGTACGTAATTTGCTTCAAATCAGATTAATTAAACTTTAATCTAATCTTCCTCAAATAAAGTTTCAGAAAAATATACTTTATTTTTTAAATAAAGATAATTAAACTGTGCTGACAGATTTGTAGATATGGATAAAATAACATGTCTTTAGTGATTAAAAAAACTCAAATTAATTTAAAATCGTTTTAAAATACAGCAAAATACTTTTCTGTATTTTAAAATATTAAATATAATTAAATATTAAAATGAATCTATTAGCTTGAAATTAAAAATAAAATAAAAAACCAAGATTCATTCATTCAAGATTTTTCGCTTTTAAACATTTATTTTAAACTTTAGATATCGCTTTTTTTTTGTACGTATATATATATATATATATATATATATATATATATATATATATATATATATAGATAGATAGATAACTAGACTCGTTTCGAAAACCCTCGAATTTTTGATTTGCTAATAATCAAATCAATCTCGAGGGAAAAAAGGTTTTAAAAAAGAGTTACAAACATGAACTTATGTCGACAAAAAATCGCACAGATGCAGGTCTGAAGCCCAAAGAAAAAACCTATATATATATATATATATATATATATATATATATATATATATATATAAGAGAGAGAGAGAGAGGTTCAAATTTGGTTAAAGACTAACAAAGTTTGTTGTTAAGAAAGTTTCTATTTAATATTTATATTTCGGACAATTTATCTGTTGTCCGGTGAAAATTTGAATATAAATTATCCGATGTTTTACTTACTTTCGGCTTCCATACATCATTATGAAAGAGTTTTGGTTGATAACATTTTAGTGATTAGCTTTTCCAATGATCAAATGCGTAAAAATTCTTAGGGAACATTTTATAGTACATGAAATAATGATGGTGAAAAGAGTACATGCATAAAATAACAGACCAATTGATTTTCAATGCAAGATAACATTAATTAGAAAAATTAACAAAAGGAAAGTTTAAAAGTTTCTGTTGTTAGACTTAAATTGTATACACAACAAAATGTTCATGACTATGTTATAGTGGGAACTTTGGGTGTTTTATGAGTGTAGCGTTCACAGCCCTTTTAGCTTCAGCGTGGAAAGTTCATGAGACCAGTTCGAAATAGGGCAAAACGAGAGAGAGAGAGAGAGAGAGAGAGAGAGAGAGAGAGAGGGAGTTAGGGTTCACGTGTTTTATATTCGAGAGCTGCTGCTGATAAGTTTTATTTTAGGCTGCTGCTACTATGTTTAAGGTCACTACAATATTGTGACTGCATTACGTTTTCTGTGAAATGTCAGTTTCATCTTTTTTCAAATACCGTGTCTTTATACGTTGTGCCATTTTAAATCCAGTTTTACCCTAAAATATCGCGTCAGTTTGTGTTGTTGTGTCGTTAGGTTTTAGTTATGGAATATGAAATCGTATTTGTTAAAATATTATTGATGTTCGGTCGATTCTTTTTCATGGCTAACATCTCTATCTATAAAAGGCAGGATGTGTGTGTGTGTGTGTGTGTAACGAATGCACGGCCACAATTTTCGACGGATTTGCACCAAAATTTACATGCACATGCTCCAAGTTAGCGGGAAGGCCAACACCAATGTTGCATTTCCCAACTCCCATCGATAGTGGAAATAATCGATTTTTTCATGCTTCTACGGCAGTTTTCATGTAATTTGCAGCTATTTTCTACTGGCCAGAGTGAGAGCCTATAGCTGGCTGCCACGAATAGGCAGGAAGATTCTATTGGCCAGCGTGAGAGCCAACAGCTCACTGACACGAATGTTAACTAGCATGCAAAAAGAAAAAAATTAGATCTGCATGGCACTTTACTCCAATTGGCTCATTCGCTTGCTTAAACACAATGTTGATTCTGATTCCGTAGAACTGGGTTCGGTATGAAAAAGTATTTAACATTCTTTTTTCATTCGGTTTTTCCAGTTACAAGTCCTTTTTTAAAGCTGATTGTGTTCCTTTTGTTCAGTTCTTTTTTCATAACAGATTTAATGTTTAGTATAGAGCTTAGCTTAGAAAAAATTTGCAGTGTGAGATAGGCAAGAAGTAAGGCATGTAGCAACATCAGCATGGCAAAGGGCACTCCTTTAAAGGCAAGGAAGGGCAAAAATATTTTAAGTGATAGCGATTGCTGTATGAGTCGTATGATTTTTGAATCAAGCACGGGCAACGCCGGGCCATGCTGCTAGTTTCTAATATTTGTAGTTGCTTTTATGGACTGAACACATGAGCAACGACGAAATTTTAGCAAAACGAAAAGGAAACATGCATAATATCTGAAAGAAGAGACAATTGAAGTCTCTGGGCAATATAACGAGGAAGAAGGGGACTTAGAGAAACTCAGTACTTGCAGGACAGATTGAAGGCAAATTTGTTAAGTTATAAGAAACAGGAAGTTGTGGAGAACCATCATCACCTACGTTCTGAAGGAACATGGCACACAAAGAAGATTTATCTGTGTTATTTGTTGGGGCGTGTTTCCTTGTTGGGTTGGTTAGTTATACGCAATTTAATTGAACTGTTATCAGATTAATGTCAATTTAATCGGCGCGATAACAAACTGGTTGTGTAAGAATTAATGCAAAAACGCATACAATAAAGTGCAGATATTTGCAAGCGGCAAGATATTATTTCAGTCATAGCTGGGCTGGAGGTGATCAGTCCTAATTTTGCAACTTTGATAGAGCTGAAAACTATTTATGCCGTCTTGTGCACAGTGGGGGCTTATTTTTCATTTGGCAACCTTTTCTATAAACTGGTGTTCGTAAATGTATTATTTCTAAAGCTGGTAAATGTTTGGATGAGTGCTATTTGTTCTGACTTTTTACAGCTAAGACACGGCATGCCACTTCCACACATTTGAAATAGCCTAATTCCCTGTGTTCTTTAAATGTGTATGAAAAAAAAAAAAAAATTTATATACACATGAGCAAAAACCAAAAAGTTACTCTCCTTACATTGGAAAAAACCCAACTTTGAAATCTAGAATGCTGCATAAGAAAAAAAAAAAAAAAAAAAAAAATCAAACAGTTGAAATGCTTTAACTACGCAGAAACACATATACATACGCACAGACAACTTAACACCCTGAAGATGGTCTCAGATGAGATTGAAATTACTTGGGAAAATAAAAACTGATTGAAAGAAAATTTTGCTATTTTTCTTATTCAATATTCTAAATCTACCAAAAAAATTAATCCATGAACTTGAAAGGATCACAATGAAAACTAATCCACATGATGTGCCTAAATTATTTAACCAAACCTCTTGTATATATATATATATATATATATAAATATAAAAGTGAACATTGAAGTTAACACTCAGAAGCGACAGGCTGTTTTATGCTAGATGTAATTGTCAGGCAGCAAAAATTTCATTCACGGCCTGACAATTGCGTCTAGCATGAAACAGCCCGTCACCTGAGTGTTGACTTCAATGTACACTTTTATATTTATATACGCTCTCTGACATTGAGCACTTTATCCCATAAATATAGCACACCTTACAACTATATTTCTTCATATATTATATAGACATACACAGGTTGGGTACCCTTTATCCAAAACCTCCCAAAATCCGAAAGTCTTTCAGATGCTGACATGACATGACTTGACACAAACGGAGTTCAGAAAACATTGTGAAGGTTCCTAGGTGACATGCAGCTGTTGTAAATGGCCTAGTCTGCCCTGCGTAGAGGGTTCCTCAGCACAGCTACGTTGGCGTCAGTTTTTTAAGTAGTAATTGTCATAGCAACACCATCATTACTTACTAGGTGTTTCATGCTCAGTAAAGATATTATTTAAAAAAGTCCTGCATTTTATATTTCTATGTAAGTTATAAAAGTATAAAATATTTTCATGTGAAATCTTAATTTTATCACTTAGAAACTTTGTGTGGGCATTACATGACTAGTGTTATTACCTGTATCTGTATGTACACAAAAAATTATTAAATGTCATATAAAAACAACTTTCAGTGTATATGTTAATTGTAAAAATCTACCTTCCGGGTATATGTATAAGTGGTGTTGTGAAATGTAAAGGAAGATCATGTTTATGGTTGGGTTCCATTCCCAAGTTGCCCCATTTTATGGATGCTATATACAAATTAAATGGTTGATATTCCAAAATCTGAAAACCAAAGCAATTCTGGTTCCAAGAATTTTGGATAAAGGATTCTCAAAAAAAAAAAAAAAAAAAAAATAAATAAATAAAAATAAAAAAAACAAGAAACAAAAGCAAACTTTATTATATTTTTTTAATCAGTAAAATGCAAAGAAGCGTGTTGGCCCCGGATAACAAATAACATTAGTGGACGGTGAGGTAAACTTCAGCAGAAAGCATGTCCAGTTCCGTTATCAAGGGTGTGTGTTTCCTGTAACTTCAGCATAGGGTTATAATTAAACATGTCTACAGATTTGGTGTTTGCAGAGGAAACAGTGTTCTTCTCAGCAGCTTGGGAGTGGCTTAAAAAAGAAAAAAAAAAGAAGCCTGTGCATTTGCAGTGTTTAGGCAGGTATGGTGAACAAACAAGTCATCCAGCAGTGTCAAAAGATAAATAGTTCAGAGAATACAAAAGGGGAGAACAAAAACAGCAAAAAGAATGACACTGAAGTTTGTGGGGTGGCAATGCAGAGTTTGCTTTTTTTTTTAACGAAAAAGTACATATATAAAATAAATTTTAAGCCACTGATAACTGGGGAATGTAAAGGGGACAATATTATGTATAAGATGAGAAATGTTGTGAGAGAGAAAGAGAAAAATAACTTTTCTTTCTAGAAAAGAAACAAGAGAAAAGAACATGGAAATAAAGGAAGAAAAAGAGTTGGGGGGGGGAATCCCCACATAATGCCCACACCACACTTATCCGAAACTGTCTCACCACTCAAGATTATGCAAAGGGGAAGCAACCTTTTCATCCGGATTACTTACACCATATATAGTCTTTCAAGAAAAAAAAAAAAAAAAAAATAATAATAGAATTTCAGTTGCTTTTTTTTTTCCTTTTGGAACATAAACAAAACAAGGGATTCTATATATTTGTCTTGGCACATTGACAAAGTTCCTATTCTTTAGGCACAAACTTCAAACTTTGGGTAAAATCTGGAAGGAAGATAAAATGCTTATAAAGACTTCTGGTGGAGGGGGAGGGTGGGATAGTGACTTTGTGTGAAACAAAGCAAGTCAGTGAGTAAAATGGGAGAATAAAAGATTGAATAACAAGAACTCTTGTTGACAGTGCATTGGAAATTGTACAAATCATAGATTTGACAAGAATTTCTTCATGTACCATGATTAAGGTTGTAATTGGGCAAGCCAGTGATCTTGCTTGCAAATCAGATTAACAGAGCAATATATATATATATATATATATATATATATATATATATATATATATATATATATATATATATAGCGGCCATAATAATATAGGAACGGAAACAACAAAGATATAAATATGTGTATTACTTAAAAAAGTAATGCATGATTAGCAATGAAATTTTTACCGAATAAAGATTAGGGTGTAATGCATAAATATTATTTAAAGTTACAAAAATTTACATAATATTTTTTTTTTAAAATAAAGATTAAATGGAATGAAGGAAATAATCTACTGGACAAAAGTTAAGGAATGATGTTAATAATTTGCATAAACTTTTAATTTACATTGTTAAAAAACTTAATTTATGTCGTTTCTGTTCCTTATATTATGGATGCTACTGTATATATTACATATGTGTGTGCACACACAGACTGTATCAAAAATACTTTTACAAACTTTGTGGGCAGGTTCCTCACAACAAAACAAGGACAAAAGTCCATAAAAATATATGTCCACAAATCCTTCGTTTTTGAGTTAAGTTTCAAGAAAGTTTATAGTAGATGGCCCTGTGTTACCATGTAGATTAGGTTATATTTGTGGCTTGTCTGTCTTCGTTGTTCAATGTGTGTAATAGTGAGTTAACTGAGAAGTCTTCCATTTAAAATGGCAGGGTATTCATATCGTGAGCAGGTAGATATAATTTTTACATACAGCCACATGGCTTATCAGATTGTGTTTCCAGACCAAAGGCAGCAGAGTTATCCAACTGTTGTTGTTGCACTGCGGAGACAGTATATGTAGCACCAAAAACTATGGATCAAGACAGAGATCTTCTTGTACACCTGACCATGAAAAACACATTCTACAGACTGTTGGAGATGATCCAGGTATCGGCAAACATCAAGAGGCCATAGAATGTCATACATCTTATAGTACCACATGGAGGGTACTTCAAGAGCAGCTTCTGTATCGGTATCATTTGCAATATGTGCAGGGTCCTTTGCCCCTTGATCACACACCACGGGAGAATTTTTGCCGATGGTTTATTGCACAAACAGCCGATCTGTTGTCTTGTCAGTCTTCTTTATAGATGAGGCAACAATTAGAAGTGATGGCATAAAAAAATTTACACAACCGACGTTTGTGGGCAGATCAGAAAACCCATGGTGCAATACAGGCAAGACACCAACATCAGTTTACGATTAATGTGTGGGCTGGAATTTTAGGCATTTCTCCAGTAGGTCCATATGTTCTACTAGCATGTCTTATACGGACTTTATTTTGAACACACTTCCAGACCTGCTAGAGGATGTACCCCTGCTAATATGAAGATGCATGTGGTTCATGCATGATAGGAGTCCTGCACATTTTAGTCACATTGCACTGGTTGACATCTACTTATGAAAGATGAATAGGTAGGGGAGGACCAGTTCCATGGTCAGCACATTCCCTCAACCTCAATGCTTTGGATTTTTATGTGAGGCCACCTAAAATAATTGGTTTATGCAGCCAACATTAGTAATGCAGAGAGACTTCATCAATGTGTCATGGGGGCCTGCAAAACCATTCGACACAATGTGGAAGTAAAGGGTCTGCTAGTCAATGATCCAACAGGTGCAAGTGGAGGACATCTTGAACAATTGTTCTGAGTTGCTGTATTGAGGTACAATGATGGCCTTTTGGATATATGTTTATATGGACATTTTACTTTGTTTTCATATCAGGGACCTGTCCCAAAAAGTTTGCAAAAGTATCTTGGATTGTACATGTAACAGTGTCTACTATAAACTTGACTCAAAAATGAAGGATATATATATATATATATATATATATATATATATATATATATATATATATATATATATATATATATATATATATATATATATATATATATATATATATTTTTAAACCAGACTCTTGGACAGGTCTAGATAGTTGGGGCATGATGCCTTAAAACCACACACAAAATATTTTATGTCAAAATTTTGATTCCATTTGAGAAAATGCAATTAAAATCAAATTAACTAATATCTTGGAGATCGTTGCAGTGTTAACCGAAATAAATAACCAGATGCTAAGAAATAAAGTGAATATAAATCAATTGAAAACTGAGGTTTAATATTTCTTTAAAATACTGGAAAAGATAAATGCATAAAATAGTACACATACAATTATTATAAGAAATAACGTTTTATAAATTTTACTATAAAATAAATTATTTATGTGTAGGTAAAAAAGAAATAAGAAAAAGGCAATATCAATGTATTCAAATTGCAGGTTATGTTAAAATCAATGAACTATTTTTTTTTAGTTTATTTTTCTTTATTTTAAGAGATAATTTTTATTTCAGAGAAAAACTAAAAAGACAAAAAACATCAGTTTCACATTTTAATGAACCAGATTTAAATTTTGTAGGTGATTATTTGATTTGCTTTGTTTCTAAAGACTCTTACACTGAAAATTTTGATATGATTATATAAATATTTAGATTGAATTAGTTTTCATGTAATATAAAATTTATTTATTAAAAGTAGCAAATGTTTTTGATTTACTGTTGAAATAATAACATTTTTCAATTAAGACGTTTAAAGCTAGAATTCTGAAATTTGGTGTGAGCTTTTATCTCATTAATTCCCAACTATCTCGACTTGTCCAAAGTTGATTTTTGAAAAAAAAAAAAAAAGAGTAAAAATGGTCCTCCCCCAATATATAACAATTAGAACATATTTGCACTTGAAGATTGCAAAAACTGCTAGTTGTACTATCAATATTGGATATAATGCATATTCATTAGTATATACTTATATCTCTGTTTCATAATATTGAGCACTATATTTATAACACCTGAGGAAGAAACATATAAGTACAAGCAAGTATATGTAAATTTTTATCCTACCCATTCTTATATATATATATATATATATATATATATATATATATATATATATATATATATATATATATATATTGATAATATTAGTGATCAATAGATATATATTTCCAAGAGGATGTAATCTAGGTAGAGCTCATTGTGTTAGACAAAGCAAGAATATAATATAAAAGTCTCAAACACTAATAGTTCCTGGCTTTAATTTATTATATTGGAATTGTAATCATGAACCAATTCGTCAGTCAGTCAGTTATGTGCCATGCGCGATACAAATGTAGGTGATCATGTATCTTCTGAAACATGACTTACGAGGCAGATTTTTCTCGCAGTAGGTTGCTATTTATTTCTGCGGGAGACCACTTGCCATCTACAACTTCAAAAAGCAAACAGAAAATATATCTCCAGGTTTTAAAAAAAAAATTTCAGTGATAGTGTATATGTGGGATTGAGAAACAAGGGTGAGAGGGAAATGTATGAAAGATCTAGAGAGAGGTGTAATGGAAAAAAAGAACAGGAAAAGGCCTAAAGTGAGGGTGAGGAATAGAATTTTAAAGAGAGAAGTTAACTGTTTTAAAACCATTATGTAACTTCTCTCTTTAAAATTCTTTCATACATTTCCTTCTCACCCTTGTTTCTCACTCCCACATATACATTATCACTGAATTTTTTTTTCCTTTTTTAAACCAGAGGTGTATTTTCTGTTTTCTTTTTGAATTTGTAGGTCTGATGAATTGGGTCATGATTATGCTTCCAATGTAATAAATTATAACCATGAAATATTAGTGTTTGAGACTATATATATATATATATATATATATATATATAAATGTGTGTGTTTACACACACAACCTTTGTCTCATCCAGTATATGAAATTTGTAAATGTAATAACAATTATGGAGTGTGTGTGTGTGTATATATATATATATATATATATGGCTCCAGTTCCTATGCAACTGAAGAAGTGGGCTGCAGAATTCAAGCGGGACAAGGACAGCAAAGATGACCCTCAGTCAGGTCTTTCAAAGACCTCATCACTAATGAACGAGTTGATGCCATTCACCGTATGGTTTTGGATGACAGACGCCTTACTGTCCAGCCGATGCCTAAGTCCATAGGCATTAGTTCTGGTTTGGTCCATACTGCTTTAACTTAGATTTTGGTGATAAGCAAGCTGCCTGCAAGATGGGTCCCAAGAATGCTGACACCAGAGCAGAATCTGAAAAGGCTTGACATTTCTGATTCACTTCCAGGCTCACCATAAGAATTTCCATTGCAGATTAGTAACTCAAGATGAAACATGGGTTCACCACTTTGAACCTGAATCAAAGACTCAAAGCAAACAGCGGAAACACTGGTTCTCCAACCCAAAAGAAGTTCAAGCAGGCAGCATCTGTTGGCAAGGTGATGGCATCTGTTTTTTTTTTTTGATTCTGAAGGCATCTAATGATAGACTACTTGAAAATGGAAAAAATTTATTAATGGGCAGTACTATGCATGAAATCTTTGACAACTGAAGCAAGTCGAAACTCAGAGGGAAGCTGAGAGCAGGTGGTGGGGTTGGGCCATATTGAAAAATAGTGAAAAACTGTCTTGTTCCTCCAACTCCTTCTGGGTGAAGCTTAGAACTTTTTGAATGACCCTTGTGTGTGTGCTTATATATATATATATATATATATATATAAAATGATAGAAATTAGGAGGATTTGAGATAATGATAATTAATTCATAGAGTCTAGAAGAAACCTCAACAGAATGCACAAAGCACTGGATGGCCATTTCATCCTATATTTGGGACTCATCATCATCCATTACCGAGAATTGAAACCCAGTCAGTTACGCTATCAGGCAAACGTCATACCAACTGTACCAACGGGCCTCAGTGACAAAGAGGTAGCGAATCAGACTAGATATAGCGCCGCTTGATCACATATTCTGTGGTGGAACTCATCCGAGTTTCTCTTTTACCCATAGGACTTAAAGATCGGCAGCCTATAGGAACATAATGATAAGTTTGATAAATGGATCGATCACATGCATATATATATATATATATATATATATATATATATATATATACACATACATACACACACACACACACACAGATAGATAGTATATGTGGGCGTACAAGACAACCTTTTAATTATGATATCTACCATCCCCCTCCCAATAAAATTAAAATAAACAGGAGGCCGTCTTATACGCCAAGTCCTGTGGTTTATGGTAAATTGTAAGCATGGGAGATTTTTGACGGTAGACTCATCCCTGCCCTAGAAACTATCGACACAAATATTTTCTAAAACAACTTAATTCACATTATTATAATACAATAATGGAAAGTGTAGTGCAATAAACATACTCCTAACTTATATAACATGTGCTTTGATTGCACGACAACAATAAAACGCATATTCATCACACACTGTAAACAAAGCAACTGCTAGCCTTGGGTGCATTCAAAGCGCTTTGCCAGACAAAGTGTTCAGGAAAAAAGATGTTTATAGTAATGATTTAAAGAATAGACTGGTAATCATAGTTTAGCATATTATCCAGTTCTTATCGGGATGTGGTGAGGTGTAAGCTCTCACTTTGTTACTAGCAGTAAATTGTTTTTGCAATGAACATAATAAGTGCACTGCTGCAAGACATTATGGTGCAAGAGAAAAGATTATTCAAGGTTGGAGAGGAAAAGAAGGATGCATTAAAGAGCATTGCAAAGACTAAATGTGCATCAAGAACCAGAACTGTACCATTGGCCGCTACTTGTGAATCACGTTGCAGGCATGGTGCATGAACATTGTCAAAAAAGATTTAAGGCCATTGCATGTATACTAGGTTCAAAGAAAGGAATAATCTGAGATGGAGGCAAAAGATTTAAGGCCATTGCATGTATACTAGGTTCAAAGAAAGGAATAATCTGAGATGGTGGCAAAAGAAGAAATTGCACAAAAATTCCTGGCAGATTTTGACAGCAAAAATAATTAACCTCTATCAATATGTGACACAACAATGCAAGAAAAATGACTATCCCTCAAGTAACTTAGGGAATATGGATGAAAACTCCATGAATTTTGATGTAGTTGGAAATAAAACTGTAGACTCAAAAGGTGCAAAAACAGTGTTAATTAAACCAACAGGACATGAAAAAAAAAAAAAAAAAAAAAAAAAAAATCAAGTTTTACAGTGTGCATTGCATGTAAAGCAAATGGTGCCAAACTAAAACCAAAGTTCCCTGTTGGAGTTTTTGTACATGTCAATGAAAAAGGCTGGATGGATGAAGAAGGGATTAAACTATGGCTTGATCATATATGGAGTAAGTGACCATTCACACATAGTAAAACAACATAGCCTGTTGGGATGAGACATATTCAAGTCTCATTTAACTACCAACACAAAAGAAATGACTAGCAAGAATAACACAGACATGACAGAGAATTAACATCACTGGTACAACCACTGGATGTAAGTGTACCTGGTAGATAATAGTAGAGGTAACAGTAAGTGTAGATTGTGGTAGTTAATTGACAATATCTCGCCTCCTTTTTTTTTTCGATGATATTGAACAAGAACACAACTGGATGTATGTCTTAACAAGCCATTTAAAGATTGCATTGGAGAACAAGTGGAATGAATGTATGGTTAACAGGGAAAAGTCATTCAGGTTACTGTAATAACCTACCAAAAACACATCACCCACTCATGAGGTAGTGTAGATTGCGGTAAATAATTGACAATTTCTCTCCACTGCTTTTCCATTAGAATTTGAGTGAAAAGATAATACATGCTTACTGAATTTATTTAATAAATTCAATACATTTTAAAATATGATTATGAGGAGGTTGTCTTGTACAGTGAATATAGCCTGAAACCTACATTTTAACATGAAAATTTAAGGATCATTAGCATATACGGTGTGTGTGTGTGTGATATATATATATATATATATATATATATATGTATGTATATATATATTACACACACAATGTTTAGGCCAAAATCCATTGTTTAAACAGGTTCTATTAATTAGAACTGATAAGGGAACTCAGCAAAAGACTTAACAGATTTTCCCCTGGAGTCAAATAAATAGTTGTGTGTCAGGTGTAGACCTATCAAGGAATTTGCCAAGTGTTTTATGCTGCAATTACTTTTGCCCATTGTTGGGCTCATTTTTTAGATAGGAAAGAAAACTGAAGTATCCAGAACAGATGATTTGGGCAAGTTCTTTTGTAATTTCCCACCCAACATCAAGCAACTTATTCAACAGTTGGAGAAACCTACCAAAAGGATTAACAGACATTTCCTTTGCTTGTCTATGTTTTAGCTAATGACTGTCAAAACAAGATTTGGATAGTGGCCATCAAAAAAGGATTCAGACAGTGACCATAGATATAGGTCTTCAAATTGTAACAGTTATTAAGTCTTAAAATGGAGCAGATTTCAATCTTCCTTGCTGTAGGCAAAGAGGGTGATTTAAAAAAAAAAATTGTAGCAGAAAAGATTGGAATTGATTTAACCACCAGTTATTTTGTTGTCTGTGCTCATTAAAGTGTTCGTCTATGGACGTACATGCTTAAAACATAATCATTAAATTGTTGTTTCAATATCTGCTAGTGACAGGATTGCACACTAAGATTTTTTTTTTTATTTTCAGTGAAAATTAAATGTTGAACAAAAATAAATAAAAAAATAAACCAAGAATTTGCAGTATTCTGTCTGTTCACTTGAAACCAAACTTTTCTTTGGACCACCAACACATTTTGTCACCCATTTTTCAAATATTTTTTATTTTTTTTAAACATTAAAAAACAATTATAATACATCAGCAGGCAGTGACTGAGAAGAAAAAAAAAAAGAAAAAAAAAGAAAAAAAAAAAAAGAAGAAAAAAAAAAAGAAAAAAAAAAGAAAAAAAAAAAAAAAAAAAAAAAAAAAAAAAAACAAGAAAAAAAAAGAAGAAAAAAAAAGAAAAAAAAGAAGAAAAAAAAGAAGAAAAAAAAAAGAAAACAATAAAAAAAAACAGTCAAGATGGAATGGAATTCTTTTGTTTTTGGCTTAGGAACAAAAAAATGCAACCAATTTTATTCTAATGAAATATGGCTGGCCTAATTTGTGTAACATCCATAGTTAAAAAGAAAATCATTTTGGGAGTAGAAAAGAAAAAGTACACCGGCATAAGTGTGGAAAAGAAAAAGTACACTGGCATAAGTGTGGAAAAGAAAAAGTACACTGGCATAAGTGTGGAAAAGAAAAAGTACACTGGCATAAGTGTGGAAAAGAAAAAGTACACTGGCATAAGTGTGTCTTACAAAAAATTTTTGCTCCTTCCTAAAATTGTTTTCAGGATATTAAAACTGGAATATAATGCTATGTGTGTGTGTGTGTGTGTGTGTGTGTGTATGTATTCCCAATAGCTGTTACACATGATGTCAGGTTAGACTATTTCAAATTTATAGCTTCCCAAAGAAAACCAGGATATAGATAAAGGAATTTTATCTCTCACAGGCATGACATTGGTTCTTGATAATGACTGGTATCATTGAAAGTATGTTGGGGGGGACAAAAAAAAAAAAAATAAAAAACAAACTTTGGACAATTTATTCATAACCTCAAGCACAAAACTCAACACCCTATTCAAAAATTGGTAAGATATAATGAAAAATTAAACAGAGGCCTTGTTGGTTCTTTTTAAATCAAACGAGTTTGTATGAATACTTGCTATTATATATATATATATATATATATATTACGTACGCACACACACACAAAAATAATGTTGTAATACAATGTATGATGACAACTGCAGGAATTTTGTTGGCCATGATCATTGGCAATTAAACAAAAGCAGAAGCAACATGAGATTTTTTTTTTTTTAATATGTAGAACATGGAAACTAATTTAAACTTGGGTTTCTTGGTCTCAGAACTTTAAACCTAGCTTTTTTTTCTCCTTGCATAAAAGTCTGGTTCACCCTTTCATGGTTACATTTAGAAAATTTTGGTAAAGGGGTTTAGTCAGCAATAAAGTTGTTCTTGTAACAAAACCCAAATTCTTGACATTCCTTTTCCTCATGTCCCTAAACAAAATAACCGTAATTGATACACTCATATAAATAGGAGCATATACCTGATTATACATCATAATATTGTGTGTATATATATATATATATATATATATATATATATATATATATATATATATATGTGTGTGTGTGTGTGGATAAATTCTGGATTAGTTTTTCTTTTGACAGGTTTTTTTTTTTTTTAGGTTTCTCAGTTAAATTCTATGTTCTAACCAGCCCCACCTCCCTAATCTGTATAGACACAAAATCAGTCCAGGGTTGAAAAGACAGACAACTGATATCTTTGCCAGCCGAAATAGGCTATTCCCCATATAAGGTAATTTTGGATTTTATTGTTTATTAATTATATGGCTATGTATTAATAAATACATTGAGCTCTTTTTTGTGGACCAGTTTTAATATTTTATATTACTAGGATCCACTTGGATTATATACCAATGGATTTTTTACCTTTACTATATATATATATATATATATATATATATATATATATATATATATATATATATATTATTATATTTTATACATCTCCAAATTCAGGATGTGAAATTAGTAAATACTAAACACTTCAGATACCTTGGCATATGGATCAATTATAACAAATTAAGTATAGAAAGAAAAAGAAATTGAACATAAAATAGACTGTGTCAAGGAAGCTTTACCCAACACCTCAAGTTGCTATGAGACAAAAACTTCAACCTAAAAAACTTGAGCCATGTTCTTAAATAGCCACATCAGATCAACACTTCATATGTATATCATGCATGGCACTAAGCCCTATCAAAAATATCTAAACTGCCAGCAGTAAACAATTGCTACCTCAGGCTGATGGTGAAAAACAGCTTTGAGTGAGTAAAGCCCGAGGATCTTGGCAAAGGTCATCATTCTTTGTGGACTGGTACTGCATAATTGCAAACAAAGAACTGTACCAAAGAGAAATAATAGCTACTAGATTTGTTTTTAAATTGTTTTAAAAGAAAGATTTTATAAATTTCAACTGAAAGCAGTACTGGCTATTTGGTCAATGAATGCTAAATATTGCCTTGTAGGGAAATGGCACATATGATCATGACCATTACCAAACAAGTTTGATTTAAAAAAAAAAAAAATAAAATAAAAAAAAAAACGTAATAAGGCCTGTCTTTTTAATTTTTATTATATTTTCCTAATTTTCAAATATAGTGTTGAGTATTGTGCTCTAAGTTGTTGATAAACTTGAAGTTCATATTTTGTTATTTTTGATTATTGCAGTCTCTTGTAACCTAGGGAAGGTTACTGAATAGAATAATCACACTTGGGACACAAACAATCGTCAAGTGCTGGAAATGAGTCAAGTGAATTCTACAATGAATCTCCAACTGCAGACCAACATACAGTATCTACTACTGTATTTATGTGAATGGGGACATAGAAAATTATCAGTTCTTGATAATGACTAATTAGAATTCTTTTGTCTACATCCTGGTATTCTTTGTGAGCGTGCCATTATGCATAATAGTTATTGGGAACAAAGCTGCAGAAAAAGAATGCAATTTATTTATTTATATTTTTAATATAATATATGCACAGATTAATTATATCATAAGAGTTTCAAGATAATGTCCCCTGTGATATCCTGGAATGATATTTTATTAATGTGGGCTGTTTATTTTGAATAATGACAGCTTCTAGGGTTTTAAGTCTTTCCTTGCATAGGATGCTATGGAGTATATATAGAGTGACACATACACACACACACACATATATATATAAGGTACATTCCTGAAGTTTTGAGAATGTTTCAAGAAAGACTTTTACTTATTTGAAAACAATACAAAACTCTCTCTTTTAAATCCAGTCTCTTCAGACTTTAATGCACTTGCTGCAGCATTCCAGACACTTCCCTAAGTAGCCTTCCAAAGTGAAAGTAACCAGGGTCCTAGTCACAGTTCTCAATCATCTCCACATCCCCAAAAAGTTAATCCATAAGAAGTCTTGATTGTTTCATAAATTTCTGATAAAGTTTTGTGTTAATCTCTTAATTCAGAGTGGCTGGAGCACAAACATTGGGCGCTTTTGTCTTTCTTTGAAGAGGATTAGGATTAAAGTTTTGAAACATATAAATATCTCATCTGAAAAATTTTCAAATTTCTGGAGTGTTACCTTGTGTATTATATTTAGCAGGTACATGGGTTTGAGTAGACATCACTGTCTTTTTTTTTTTTTTTTAAATAACACAGTGACATTAATGTCTAGTGTCTTAAAGATTGAAAAGCCTATGAAAGAAAATGTGAACTTAAAAAAAACCCCAAAACTAACAGGAATGTCTATAAGCTGAGAAATATATATATATATATATATATATATATATATATATATATATATATATATATATATATATATAGTTGTATATTTAGGCAGCAATCCTTCCTTTATGCATGTTTCATTAAAAATGACAGACAAGGTACTATGGTTAAGTTTTTTATTTAATTTTTCTTGTGTTCTAACAACAGCTTTCTTTTCTGGACAAAGGGTATGTAAGAACTGTCCAAATGTTTTATATTTCCAAGCGCTTTCGGCTATACCTTTAGCCATTATCAAGGATGATTTGATTTTTCAGCTTAATTGAGTGTGTGTGTTCTGTGTATGTCTTAGTGTGTGGTAGGGATGTTTTTAATTTCCAAATACGGTTAGGATATTGTGGCTTTGTTCATAGTTAATATTGTTAAGAGTTGTTTTTTTTAGTAGAAAACACAAATATATTAACTGCATCCACCTGCAAAAAAAAAAAGAAAAAAAAAGAAAAAGCCAACTCTTAACAATATTAACTACAAACAAAGCCACAATGTGCTAACCGTATTCGGAAATTAAAAACATCCCTACCACACACTAAGACATACACACACTCAATTAAGCTGAAAAAATTGAATCATCCTTGATAATGGCTAAAGGTATAGCCGAAAGCGCTCGGAAATATAAAACGTTTGGACAGTTCTTACACACCCTTTGTCCAGAAAAGAAAGCTGTTGTTAGAACACAAGAAAAATTAAATAAAAAGCTTAACCATAGTACCTTGTCTGTCGTTTTTAATGAAACATGCATATATATAAGTTTTATATATATTATTTATATATTATATATGCGCAGTACTTATTGAAAGCACTCAATATCAATGATAGAGCTAACATATTTAGTTAGCTTGATGTTAGTTTGTGACCTTGGGTTTCACACCCTTGTTTGTCTGCTGATTGCAAGGGTGTGAAACCCAGGGTCACAAAAACATATCAATCCAACTCTTTTTCTCTCTCTCTCTCTCTCTCTATATATATATATATTATTTTTATAGATACGAATATTTAAGTAAATGCTCTGTTTATAATAAAACAGTATTGGCAACATTTATTGACCTGAATGTTTGAGAAATTTCATGGAAAAATATGTGTCCTCTGACAAGAATCGAACCTGTGCTATACCATTTTGCTACAGAGGAAGTGTCTATTTATCAAGATCGAACTAAGTCAACCTATCTGACAGTTCTGTGTGAGATACAGGTTCAATTCTTGTCAGAGGGCACATATTTTCTAAAATATTTCTTGGGAATTTAGGATGGTAAATGTTGTTAATATTGTTTATTATAAACAGAGCATTTACTTATTTGTAGCTATAAAAATAACATACAAACAATAAACATTAAAATAATTGTCAGTAACCGTCCTTTCATTGAATACAGCCAACAAGGAAGATTGAATTAATTTTTCCAGCATCTTAACATTTTTTTGTTTTGTAGGAGTTAAGGAATATAAAGATAATTTTTATTGTACTAAGTGCTTTCAAATGAAAATGGCCATTGAAGTGGCCAAAAGTGATTGGGACAATAAAAATTATGAACAGTTTTTATATTCTTTAATGCTTACAAACAGAAAATACTGGAAAAACTTTAAAAATATATTGTCAGGCATATTCAATGAAAGAAAGGTTGCTGCCAAAATTATATATATATATATATATATATATATATATATACACACACACACACACACACACAAGTATAGCGAAGTATAGGACTGGTGCATATGGAATAAATTCCAATAACCAACAATTACTATTCTTAAAAGAGTGCTCAATACAGAGTAGAGCAAATAAAATTATTTATTCGAAAATTATAACATAAATATGTTATAAAATCACTACAAAAATAGCCATTTTGTTTCTACACCTCTGGTGTCTTATCAAGTGATGATGTTGAAATGTTGATGGATTCAGCATCATCACTTGATAAGACACCAGAGGTGTTGAAACAAAATGGCTATTTTTGTAGTGATTTTATAACATATTTATGTTATAATTTTTGAATAAATAATTATATAATATATATGAAGAAATTTTGAAAAAACAAATAAAAAATCCTTAAATGTAGTTAAATGAAAGAAATGTCGACGTTTCTTTCATTTAACTACATTTAAGGATTTTTGTTTGTTTTTTCAAAATTTCTTCATTCTGTCGGATTTATATCCATTTACACTTGCTTATATATATATATATATATATATATATATATATATATATACACGCAGACACAAACACAGTGTCCAAATGTGTTAGAGGCCACCAGTAGACTTTTCAAAAACAAATTTAAAAAGGCAGGAATTTAACATGAATATTTTGAGTCAAAGGCAAAAAAATATTTTAAACAATCTCTTCATTCCCTCATAAGCAAATATATCCCCCCCCCACCAAGGATAGAGATATTAAATTTTGGAGTTAGCACTGGCCAAAGATAAGGACAACAAAATATCAACATATAACAAATGCTTCAATAAAGCAAATAAAAAGGTTAAAAAAAAAAAGAAAAGAAAAAAAAAAGCTCGTTGTTGATTGGAAGAGAGGGTCATAACCTGATTCATCATCTGCCATCAAATTAGATTTAAAATCCAGGTCTGTTGAATGCAACATGCTTAAGGTTAAAAAAAGTAACGTGATTGGTCGATGGAAGAAAAAGAGATGCTGCCAAGTTGGTTGGTTAAGACAAAATAATTCTGGACGGTTTTTGGTTAATGGTAACTCCAATTCTAACAATCTACCCTCCATTTAAAAGAAAAAAAAAAAAAAAAAAAAAAAAAAAAAAAAAAAAAAAAAAAAAAAAAAAAAAAGAGAGGGAAAAAAAGAAGAAAAAAGAAGAAAAAAAGAAGAAGAAAAAAAGAAAAAAAAAAAGAAAAAAAGAAAAAGAAAAAAAGAAAAAAGAAGAAGAAAAAAGAGAAAAAAAGAAGAAGAAAAAAAGAAAAAAAGAAGAAGAAAAAAGAGAAAAAAAGAAGAAGAAAAAAAGAGAGAAAAAAAAGAAGAAAAAAATTAATTAGGCTTGTCATTCATTGGGCGGTGGGGTGAAAGGTCACTATTCATCAGACATTTAAAAAGAGACTACTTCATAGCAAACATATAGACAGCAAATAAACCCGGCGGGAGACCCTCTTGTTTTTTCATTTTGACTATTTTCAATCCAGATTGCTTGATGATTGAAATCAATTCAGATTTTGGACGCGTGTAACTACTGTCAGTTTGGTCAAAGTCTCTTTCCTCTGATGTGACATTTTCTTTGACAACAATGAGACCCCCAGGCACGATAGCGGCTTTGCACCGGGCAAAGAAAGCCTTCAGGTCCTCGTCAGTCAAATGGCCAAGGACCCACTGGCACCAGATAACATTATATCGGCCAGACTCTGGGATGAAATCTTGAAGTCCACTGCAAATGTACCGGTCAACATTGCTTTTCCGATCCCCAAGATAAGATTTGGCCTGATTCAAGAATGTCTGGTTAAGCTCCACCATGTCGACCTGGTTAAAAAGTGGAGTAAGGAGATATTTGGTCAGTCGACCAATGCCTGCACCACAGTCAAGTGCTCGGTTGTTGGGAATGTCACCTCCATGAGTCTGAAATTAAAAAATAGAATAAAATAAAAATAAAATATTGGATACAGTATTTTGGTCTGGAAAGATATATATATATATATATATATATATATATATATATATATATATATATATATATAAAACAATGCATTTTAATCAGTGTAGTGTAAATTAAGCAGATTGAGATTACATAGCAGTTCAGCACTCTCCTTTATCCTCCTATATGGCAGTAAATGCCGGAGAGTTTTGTTGTAGATGAAGAGGAGATTCGAGACAACAAAGATGTGGTTCTACAGAAGAATGCTGAGAATACCATAGACAAAGCATGCAAGCAACAAGGAAGTTTTAAGGACAACGGGGACAAAAAGGATATTTAAAATCAGTTGCCCATCGTATGGTTCACACTCCTCCCCAGTCTTTTGAACAGGAGCAGAAGTTTATCCATTGATTCCTGTTCCTTCTAAAATCTATTTCATTCACTTTCACTCCCAGTAGCCCATATATGGTACCTTAGTGGTATCCCAGTAGCCCCCATAAGGTATCTTGTGGCATTCTTGCTCGCATGACATGAATGAGTGTTTCAGTAAGACAGATCAAAGTCAGCAGTAAATAAATCAGTATTATTGGTGAAAATTTATTTATTTTTCTATTGGACCATGTTATTTAAGTCATTGCAATTATGTATGAAAAATAATATCACCCAAGGCCTCAGCGGCACACCTCCACTCAATGGTCAAAATTTTTTATGTCATCTCTGGATAGTTGCTTTTCAATCTCACCAATATGCCTTATTATCTCAGCTGCTGGCTTGTTGGCATAGACTCTACTTTTGAGATGACTCCAAAGGAAGAAATCTAAAGGTGTCAAGTCACATGACCGTGGTGTCCAATTGACTTCGATGTTTTGAGAGATGATGCAACACAGGAAATTCACATTCAAATTCTGTTTTAACATCCATGTTCGTAATAGGCTTCGATAACTTTAACACATTGGTTGATTGTTAATCTTTCTATGGTTGGAACTCCCAAAGACTTAAGTTGTTAAATGGGAAAGAAAAAAAAAATCACTAGATGCTTAAACTTAATTCACATTTAAAATCAGTCCAAGTTATTGGAACACCCTTTACAAGATTTTCAGTAGAGTCGTGTATATATTCATAGAATGTGATTTCATAGAAGGGCGTGTCAGTTAGAGAAATATTTACTGTCTTGTCATAAAATTACTATGAAATACTTATTAGATGTAAAATAATATTTTTTTAGACAAAATTTTTAGAGAAAAATATTTTTTTCTGAGACAATAATCTTTTACTTGTTGAATCAAAATGGAAGCATCAACAATACTTTCATTTGACAAAACATGCTCCAACCCATAAAAAAAAAAACAGAAATTAAGAGACACATCAAAAGAATTTGCTGATAAAACTCAAACAAGTTAAATTGACCCCTTGTAGAAAAATTTGCACCCATTGTTGACTAAAATTAACAGTATTACCAGAGTTTTTTGAAAGAACTTCAACATCAGCTGAAGACCATCCACAGCCTTGTAACATATTCATAGATACAGAAAATGAATTGCAACTTCTTAATGAGTCACTTTCAATGATTGGTGAATCACCAATCAAGAGTCAAAAACTTGAACAAACCAGTTATGAGGGAAAAAAAGTAGGAAAGATTAAAGAAGCAGTATTGGAGAAAATTAAACTGATTTCAACTAAAATTTCTCATCAAAAATCTATCAGTGTAAGCATACAAAAGAGCTGATGAAAGTGAAATTACTACACAAAAGTTTGCAGCTTGTGAAAAGAGGTCCAAAAAGCACAAATTTTGACAATACTTCCAAAAAGCTGGAGTATCCAAAGAATTCAAATAGAATTTGGTACCACAACATATATGGCTAAACAAGAAATATTAACTTTACCAAATACACAAAAATATAGGTCCCTACAAGAGACAATTGATGAAGTTGTGCTTTTTTATAAGAGTGAAGATGTCACCAGAGTGATGCCTGAAAAAATGATTATAAAACAGTCTAATGGAATGGTAGAAGAGTTCAGAACAAAAAAGTATCTTGTACTCTCTAACCTGAAAGCAGCATACAAAAAAAAAAAAAAAAAAAAATATATATATATATATATATATATATATATATATATATATATATATATATATAAATAATCAAACAATTAGTTTTTAAAATTTGCTGAGCTCAGACTAAAAAGAATTTATCTTAGCAGGTGGTGCTGGAGCATACTGTATCTGTGTTTGCACAATACATCAAAATATGAATCTGATGATTGTGGGGATGGCTCATCTTCATCAAGATGAACAATATCATTTAACATATTACCACCAATGCATAGCTGTTGTCACATGCAATAATGCAACATCTAACTGCTACTTGGGTGACTGCTCAACTTGATAACAATATAATGGAGGATTTTGTTTTATATATATAAGAAATTCTAAATAAAAATTTAATAGATGATTTTATTTACAAACAGTGGCTATCAACTGTTACAACCACACTGTAAACTGTATCACAATCTAAAGAAACTTTTTGTGCAGACTTTCAAACCTTAAAAAAAAGCATGGTTTCATTGGCAAAGAACAATCAAAACATAGTTATTGCAAATTTCGCTGAAAATTATTCATTTATTTTTTGCAGGATGCTGCACATGGCTTCCACTGGAATAATTCTCAAGCCACATTAAATCCATGTGTCTGTTATTACAGAAATGACAAAGAGCTTGAGCATATTAATATTGTAATTCTATCAGATTATCTCAAGCATCACAGATTAGCTGTCCATTTATTCCAAAGAAAACTTATAACAGTACTGAAAAAAACATTATAATTTTAAAATAAAAATTCTGATCTATTTTCCTGATGGTGCCATTTCGCATTATAAAAATTTTTTAAAATTTGTGCAATCATAAGGGTGACTTTGTTATTGATGCAGAGCGGCACTTTTTTGCTACATTTCATGGGAAAGAACCATATGATGGTTTAGGTGGCACTATTAAGAGCACTAAAAGCAAGCCTGTAGCAATCCTATAATGAAGAAATAATGACTCCAAGACAGTTGTTTTATTATGCAAGAAAAAACATTTCAGGCATAAATATTTTTTTTATTCCTCAACAAATGAATGGACAAATGAAGCAGAAACCTCAGAAAATAGATTAAAAATGCCTCGACAATCACAGGAAGTCAACGACTACATAGTTTTATTCCTGTATCTCAGTAAGAGGTAGAAGTAAAAACAGTGTCAATCTAGGATGAAAGTGAAATAGTTAAAATTATAAAACAGTCCAATATATAGCTTGAGAACATTAAGGGATTTGTTACAGCACTACAGTGGCTCGGATTGAGAAATCAGAGAGCAGAGTTTGAATTCTAGTTGAATCCACTGCACTCACTTATGGGCTAATACCAATGGGAAAGGTATGAATCCTCTTCTTCCCCCCCTCCCCAGTTATGAATATATAGCAGGACAGACCGGGTTCTATAACCTTGGATGGCAACTGGTCCAACGCGGGAAAAAATTTGCCTCGTCAGTCATATATCGAAAGATACATGATCACCTAAGCATGTATTATGCATGGCTGGCACATAACTGACTGATGATAGGAATTGGTGGTTAGGATATATGCTTGAAAAAATATCCTGATAATGAAGAGGGAAAAATTGACAGTTTTACAACTGAAGGACCCTTCCTTATCTTTCCGTTATCCATTATATCCAGATATATTAATTTTAAATTATCCTGATATTCTTAGTTTAGTTGCTCCAATAACTGACACTGGAAGAATTTATAAACCTTCAAAAATTGAGATGGAAAAAGCTTAAAATATTTTAGGAAAGACAATTTTTTGAAATAACCTAAAATAAAGTTCCAATCAAAATTGAGTGAAAAAGTAAGTGGTTTGCATTTCCAAATTTTTATTTTCTATTTAAATATGTATTCCAACAAAAATAAGATTGTTTGTTAATGTCTTTGTAAATGTTAGGAATATTTTTTAAATATTCATTTCAATGCACCATTTTTTCAGATCAAAAAACTTAAATTAAAAAAAAAAAAAAAAAAAGATTTTTTTGTACATTTATTTAGTGTCAATTGTCGACAAAAATTTGTTGATCAATAATATCATTTGTTGCATATTTTCATAATATTTTATATTATGTTAACATTAATTCATGACACATTTTTAAATAATTACTTTCATAATGTTACTTTTTTTCATATAAAAATCTATTTGTTGTAGAATAAAAATGTAAACAAAACCAAAAAATACGGTGGTTTATTTTGCTACTGAATTAGTCAACATTTAACTACAAATAACTCAAATTCTGTTGATTTTATGATCATAGTTACGTGAATATTAATCACGATTCAATGAGCTTTCTAAAGATATACAACTTAAACATATTGGGAGATATGAAAATGTTAGCATATAGTGACAAATACCAAAATCTGCCCAACTCAGTAAAACCCTTGTAACTCAGGCCACAGCCAAATTTTTTTTTGTTGCCATAAAGCAGATAAATTTGTCAAATTAATAAAAAAAAAAAGAAAAGTTTTTTTGAGAAATTTAAGGTCAAAGGTTATGGTAAAATTATCTTATTTGACCTTTAAACAAAAAAATTAATAGATCACATTTTACAACTATTCAGGTACTTTAAAATGCTATATAATTTAGCTTTGTGGATGAAAAACAACTGAGATGTTGATATTTAAACTTTGTAACTATTTACCAAAATTCACCTTTTTGGCATGGGTCAAATGGTCTTATCTCGGAGATGTAAATAGGTACCATTCAATTTCTACTATGAAGCTCTATAAGTGTACAAAATTTGAAAAAAATCTGTATCGGTGATGGTCAGACCCTTGTTGATTTGAAATATATTTAGTCCTGACCTGGTGTCATTTTCTCACCGGAAGAGAAAAGACACAGGGAAGCTACATTATGTAGCTTCCCTGTGTCTTTTCTACAAACACTTTCATGGGGATTGTTTGGATGAATTCCTTGATATAGATAGTACCTAGACTTCAGGAATTTATGCACAGTACTAGATTGGCGGCAAGATCTCATCAATTCATTTGAATTGGTTAGATGAATTTAATTTTCTAAAAGATCTTTTTTTTTTCTATTTCTGACAGATTAATAAATAAAAAATCCATTACTTCTTTAGAAATTGTTTTGTTTACATTTGTATATGAAACTGAGCAGATATAATTTTGAGTAAATGATGACAAGAGGGATTTCACTCAAAAGCACTGTTTAGACCTTGCTGGATTGGCAAAGCTTCTTCGTGATCCACTTGGTTAAGTCACATTGGATCTACCAAATTTCTCAATAACCATATGGATGCAGGTTCAAATCCTGGTGGAGAATGCATATTTCATAATATTTCTTGAATATTCAGGCCAGGAGATGAAAATAAATAAATAAATATACTGTTTAATAAATCAATGAAGTGTCTACCTGAATATAAGCATCCACTAAAAATAATGTTTAAAGTGATAAAATCGTGTGTGTGTGTGTGTGTGTGTGGGGGGTGGACTCTATAGTCATATTTGACGTATGAGGGTCAAGCAGCTCAGTTCCTAGGAACTGACAGCCCAGACACCAGCACATATGATTTGATTATAGTGGTGTTGGATGTTGGATTTAACGGCATGTCAACACCTATTAGTGGTGAAGGTTTTTTTCCGAACCAACCACACTTTTTGAAGGGCTGAATACAGAGACTCGATGTACTATGTTCCACAGGGTCCCCTAACGACCCTCATCATGTTTTGAATTCAGAGTTGTCCTTCTCTTAGACCAGTTGCCATCCAAGGCTATAGAACCCAGTCTGTCCTGTTATTTACCCATTGCTGGAGGGAGAAGAAGAGGATTAATACCTTTCCCAAAGGTATTAGCACATAAGTGAATGTAATGGATTCGACTGGAATTCGAACTCGGCTGTCCGATTTCTCAATCCGTGCTGCTATCCACTACTCTACCATGCGTTCTCATACATACATACATACATACATACATACATACATACATACATATATATATATATATATATATATATATATATATAATCTTGGACATCTGTGTAAAAAAATAAAATAATGTACATAAACTTTGAAAAAGGGCAGGTTCATGACTTATTGACACTGAAAAAAAAAAATGCAGGTTCATGAATTTAATAAGCCAATTAACCTTGAAAGTATTAAAGATAGACTGTAATGAAGTTGAAATTAGTTGACCCAACAAGTACATAGACCATAGACGGAGATGCCAAGATATCTTTGTTGTGTCATCGCTCTTATACTTAACCATAGACTTGTCATCAGTAAGCAGTCATGGTGGGAAATTTTAGCAGTTGTTACAGTTTCTACTGAGACAGAGCTCTCACCCTACTTTGAAAAAAATTAATTAAAAGAAGCTACTTAGCACAATACATTGTGCTAAGACAGGCAAGAGGTTTTGGGAACTATGCAAATCATTCTTACAAGTTAATATACAATTGTTTTGTATGGGTAAAATTTTAGATATAACTAGAAATATATCAGTAAAATGACAATATGAATAAAGACAAAAGAAAAACTTATGTTAGCTGACGTGTCTCCTATAAATATATATATATATATATAATTTATTCGAAAATTATAACATAAATATGTTATAAAATCACTACAAAAATAGCCATTTTGTTTCAACACATCTGGTGTCTTATCAAGTGATGGAATTGAATGTAGAATAAAGAGTTTTAGAAGGTTCAAATACACCAAATACCCCTTGCTAGGGGAAACACTGTTACATAAGCTGCGATGACCAATCAAGAACCTTTGCTATAATAATTAATGCCTTAATGTTAGGATTAGACTAAAATAGAAATCATTCTAATTAATATTAAATTTTACTACAAAATTAAAAATTACCAATTTTAAATTTAATCTGTATTAAGTCTAAGATAAAAAATTATTTAAAGAAGAAACTGAAGAAAAAAATACATATTTTGTTATTTATTTTGTTTTAATTGAAAGGCCAAAAAAACAGAATAAAATGTTAAAATCTAATATTGATGCAAAGCTTAGTTTACAACTTAGATACATTTGAAGTGGTGATATCATCAAGGGATGGTGAAATCTTTCAAAAGACAATACATACACAATCAGATTATAAATGTAGGCGCATTTAGATATAAAAACATGCAAAAACACGAATGAAACAGGAAATAGATGTCCATGACCCCCCCCAAAAGAAAGAAGCAAAAACAACATATATATATATATACAATGAAAGGCGATCATATACACATACATTAATAAAGACACACATATACACACCAACAAATATTCAAATTTGAAAGTGTTAGTAAACAAATTCAAACAAATTATATACATAATACTTACTCACTCAATCCCTAATGAGCCAAATAACACACACCCATAGTAATATACACGCTTACACATATCATACTCACTCACTCCCTAAGAACCAAATAACACATGCACACTTAACAGAGAGACATCCCCTTTCCAAGAAACAATAAAACTGTCAAAATGACCAAGGGAATTCAGAACAGAATGAACCCTTCCAGCTCTTATCTCAAATAACAACTTAAAAGAAACTGCTTGGCGGACACAAGAGCTGACCAAAATTCATGTTAAAAAAAAAAAGTTCATTTACTCCATCAAGACCTTCATTTCTGTAGTTCACTGCTACCAGCAAGCAGAATTTTTTTTTCTTTCTATCTGATGATGGCCATGTTGGCCAAAACTAGCTGAGGAATCTAAATGAAATAATAATAAAAAGCGAAGGAATATTAATATACAACCCAGTGTGTCTGAAGATTTTAATTTTTTATTGTTCAAAATATAAAATAGTATAAAATAATTGTGTGTGTTTTTTTTTGTATTGATGGTTGTTATATATGTTTCTTTATGTAATACCAATTTTCATAATTCCAACGAAGTACTAAGAAAGATATTAAATGTGTGGGCGGGGAAATGAATTATTGTTCATTTGAGAGCCGAGTTTCAATTCCTGTTAGGTTCGTTATATTCACTTACGTGCAAATACCCTTGGGAAAGGTACAAATCCACCTCTTCTTCCTCTAGTTATGGATTAACTAGTAAGACTTGTATCCCTAAACACTTATCTCAAAAACTTACAATCTAAAAATATTTCTGGCTTTAAATAAGCTGAAAATGATTGATAAGCCATAGAAAATTAATCTATCAACAAAATTATCAAAATATGCAAACCAACTACAATGCAATATTTATTACTTATCATTTTATAAATAACTATAAAAACAAGTTTTTTCATAATTTTTTTTAAAGATATTAATGAATGATAGAACAAGTATTTATTATAGATTGTTCAGATATATTTATACTCTCTTAAATATAAAATTATTCTTGTAAATAAGCAATCTAATAAATAGTGTTTAACATCTTTGTTGTCACTTCTCAAGAATGAAGAAAATGTATGAATCCAATTTCATATGTTTAGGTTTTATAAAAATTCTAATCATTGCTTTTTAAAACAATAAACATAGCCAAAGGTGTCAAATGTGGATTTATTAATAGTGGTGGTAAGAGAATAACCATCTTTTTTTGCAGGCATAAAAGTTAAATATTGGCATATCTTTTTGTCATTCATGATTTGGTGTGTATAATCTATAGTAAACCCCCACTCACAAAAAACAAAACAAAAAAAAACAAAAAAAAAACAGAATTTTGGAAGTGAAAAGATATTAAAGAATATCTGACTGAAACTGATTAAAATATTTTAAAGTTGATAAATTGTCTACTGAAATGAAGCCTAGATATGGATGACAATCAGTTGTTTTTTATATTATTATACTATAAAAACACAAGGTCGAGCATCCCATCAACAGTAATCCAAAAAATTATTCTGATAGTTAGGATCAGAGAGGTTTACATCAGGTTAGAAAACACCTAACTAATTAAAAACTGATAATACTTTTAATATAATGGCAGCTAGCTAATCCGTGTTGCAGACGCCTGCTCAGACACATTTGTGTTTGTTCAACACCCACAGAGGCCACCTGTAGTTCATCTTGCAACTATGCTGAGTGGATCTTAGTTACAGTTTCTGGGAGAGAGTGCATTCTCTGGTGTGATTAAAAGTCTGAAAAAGGAGGCCATTATGCTAAAAAATCTCAGTCACAATGATTTGTAAATTTGTGCTTAGCACAACCATCAACAGCTTGAAAAAATGGTTTTGTCCAACTAATTTTACTCAAAATTTTGGTCAGGCAGTGGTTTGGTTTTCAGGCACTTTTCAAATGTGCCGCACGCTGTGATCGCCTCCCAAGCCTGATAATATAAAGAAGTCACCTTCCTGACAAATTGACCATGGGTGAGATTCAAACCTGGGTCTCATGGGTGGAAAGTGAACCTTCTAACTACTCAGCCATGTGCCCATAAATGAAGTGCTCAATACTTTTGAACATTAATGAAAGAATCTTAAATAAGAGAAGTCAAATCAAAAGTTAGATTAGAAAATGTTGATGGAACATCTAAGCCTTAAGCCTTTCCAATCAAAAGACATCTTAATCCTTTTGCTCTAAGAAAGGCAATACAGCCACTAAGATGCAAGGGGTTACTGAGTGTGAGAGAATATGAGAAAAATAATAGCATTATTAAGGAGGGAGAGAACAATAAAAGAACGGGAATTAAGAAGACAGAAGATAATGATTGACATTTAAATTTTTGAAGATAAAAATTAACTGGAAAGTAAGAAACAATAACAGAGTCAACAAGTGAGAAGTACGAGAAAAGAAACTGTTAGCATAGAACTTAAGGTTACATATAGCCATTTTAATTGTAACATGATGAGACCTTCCTGCAAATTTTATACTACATAAAAGTCTAGAAGAAAGCTCATCAGAACAATTTCCATGAAGATATTTGTAGAAACAACAAAAGGAAGCTATATTATAGTGGTGCAAAAGTGACTGATACAGAGATGCCAGTTCAGGACTGATAACATTGCAGATTCTTTGGATTTTATCAAGAATCTCGAAATACATAGAAACACCAGACAAGATGTAGCAGCAATAACCAGTTTTCTAGTGGTTAAAGCTCCAATTATTTTGTTTGATTTTAGAGAAATATGAAACACTAGGCAAAATTTTTGGAAATTTGAACAGCACACAAAAAGCAGTACTGACTTCTGCTGCTACTCTTTGCAAGTAATGCATGGAATTTTAGAAAAACAGCTGAATACATTCCCAAGAGACTGGGTAAAACTAAATATTATTTTCTCATCATTTCTCCTGACTTAACTCTAACATCTCAGTGGGGGGTTGTAAGCTGGCTGGTTACATTCAATGCCTCGAAAACCAAACTAGTTACAGGCCATCATTTCTGATTGGTCTCTGAACTATAAGCAATCATGATGAATGGATATTCCCTCAGGGAGGCCCCACCCTTGAGAGGCTATTGGGCCTTAGAGTCAACCCAGATTTCAGGTAAAGCTTATGACCCATCATTAAAAGATGCTGGAAAAAGGGTTGGCTCCTTGTATCACTTCAGTATGTAACCAACTCCTTGTGCTATCCTCTACCTTTACAAGAGCCAGATTAGGTCTAAAATGGAGAACTTTTGCCATAGGGAGGAGCTGCAGTCTCCATTTTCCAATCTCAATAAAGTACAAAAGCGTTTCTGTGTCCTTGTGAGTGACAAAATATTTCCCACCTTAGAAATCATTTTTTTTTTTCCACAGATGAAACGTTGCAAGCCTCTCACAGTTCTATCACCATTTCCATGGAAAGTGCTCAGACAAACTACATTCCTTAATTCCACCAGTAATAACTTTCATATAACCTAAGACCCACCATGCTACACACATTGTAGCAAACAACCGTCTTTCCCTTCATATTTCATATGTGCGATGTAAGTTTCACTTGAGCAGCTTCTTCCTCTGAACTGCTGCTTTGTGGAACAGACTCTGAAGAGGATGCTTCCCTTGTCACTACAATCTTAACATGTCCGCATAAACTCTTATTCTGTAACCCTTGCATAGCTCCCGAGCCTTGTACAGAGTGAATATCACTGTAAAAAATAAATAAATAAATAAAATCCCAACTGGGACATCAGGCTGTAATCATCCCAATTTAACTGAAACCTTCTTGTGTTTTGACCCATGAGAGACCCATCTATTTCAGGTCAGTTATCACTACCCTCTGCAAGATGGTTTTTCTAGCCTTACAATTTTTCTCTTCCTACTTTGGGTCCACATCCAAAGCAATATCAATAACAAGCCTGACTAGGTGCAGATGTAGAAACCTAAATCACAACTAAATGACACTTACTGGGAACATTTCTAACAAGGTCTTTCTTAGTAATATCCAGTAATTAGGCAATTATCTAGTAACTATAATTCTGCTTGTCCCTCCCTTAGTTAGAACAGGCATACATTACAACTTGCTAATACTGCATAAATAATGGACTATTCCATTTTGATCACATGGAAAAAACAGAAAAGAGGCCTTATACATCTTTTGTTTTTCCAGGAAAAAAAATGAAAGAAAGACAGAAGAGGCAACATTTTTATGTCCATTTCAGTGAAATAGAAAAAGTTGTCCATTTCAAATCTTTTCATTTGTATCCCCTTACTTCTTTAAATAATGACTAGCAGTCATATTTATGATTGTTATTGTAATATTTTGTTGAACTTGTTAAGCTCTAATATATAATAAAGAATATACTGTGATAGAGGAGTTTCTACAGATATTTTATCGTCTTAGAAGTCCCTAGGAGCTTATTCAATCATTAACTTAAGAATTAAGATTCATCAAGAAATTCAAATAGGTTGGTTGGTTGTTTTTGTTCAGCAGTATATCAACACTCCTATGGGTTATTTAATGCCAAAATCTAAATATTTTACATGCAATTTTATTTATTTTCCTTTTTAGATAAAAATGGTTTCAGTGATACAAATCTTACTAATCAACCCATACCTGAGGAGAGAAGAGGTGAATTTATATCTTTCTCATGGGTATTTGTGCTTAAGTGAATATAATGAACCCAACATGAATTGGAACTCGGCTCTCCAATTAACAATTACTGATTACATCACTTGCACATCCGAGCTGGTATACGTAAGCAGTCACTCAACTAGGTAGAGACCATGTTCAATGTTGCTTATCTTTGGTGATCATATGGGAACCAATCTTTCAATGTGATGTTACTGTAAGCCCAAATTCAAATAGGAAAACTGAAATTGTCAGAGGTATTTTGTGTATATATTAGGAAGTACATTATAGCTTTAACAATTATTGACTTATTTTCATAAATGCAACTGTGCAAAGAATGAACAAAATATTCTGGAATTACTTTGGGTCCATCTCTATCAATTTTGGTATTCTCTCAAGGGACACACTCAAAACCTGACAGAATCACTACTTCATGATGCAAAGGGATGTATTCCTGATACCTCATAATGCAAAGAGACATATCCATATCATCTACCAATACTGCATAATGCAAAGGGATATATTCCTGTCTACAGATACAGATCCTTACAAGAAATTTAATTAGTATAGTAAATATAACAGATTTTAGCCTGGAAGACAATGACCCTTTTTTTTCTTCTTCTATTGTAGGTCTCCAGAAATCGGCACCATACAAAAAAAGCACACTTAAAATCTTATTATAATTGTGCTTGTTGCTTCCTTAGTTAGTTACTTAGTTCGTCTGTTTGTCACACTCTTCAGTACTGATCTGTATCTGGTGTTTCATTGGTGGCAATATTCAAAGAAACACCCTCACTCACTATATTTCGCTGTTGCTATCAACAAATGCCAGTGATTTTCAAAGAAACACCCTCACTCACTCCAAAGCAGTTAGAAGAGCGGCAATGCAGGATGCCTGTAACAGTCCATCTTTATGAATATTTTTCTTTGTGTTTTGTATATGTATTATCTTGTATTTCTTTTGTGGATGTACCTCCACTTTTTCAATGAAAAATAGCATAGCATAATGAAAAAGGCCCCAAACTTAATAAAAACAAATTTTTAGTGTCAAAATGTTTGGTATTATTAAGAGGAAAGACCAAAGTATTTTTTGATTATTTTATTAAATTTTTAATCCTTTCTAGCATGTTCGAAATTTTGGTAATTTTTTAAGTCAGCAATCCAAATCATATTTATGTTAGTGTTTTTGCACCTATTTTTCAGGTAAAAAACACATTGACTTGGAAATTATTGCAAAAACCAAATAATTGGTGGATTTTAATGAAACTTTCAGGACTTATTCAGAAATGAAGGAAATTATTTTTGTGTTCGTTTTTCAGAAAATTGTAGTGAACAATTTTATTTATTTATTTGTTTTTTTTTTTTACATATGTTAGAATACATTTACTATTTGTAGTTTCACTTAACTAATTATAACCTAATTCTAGAAAAAAATTTTTTTTACTTTATCTTTCTTATTAAATTTCTATTTGAAGTTCTTATTTTTTAATTTGCATGCCATTTTGCAATTTCCTTTCAAATTAGTTTTATATCTAACTCCTATTTCATAGAAATTGTTTTTTTAGTTTTTATTTTACTTTTTCTTCTTTTTATTAATTTTTTTGTTAGAGTTGTTTTGAAACAAAAATGTTTCAAAGATGAACTTGAATTCAGTTTTAAATCTAATGTTTAATTTAATTATTTTTAGACTTTATTCCATTCACATTTGAAATTAATAACTTTCAGCACTTATTCATAAATACATAAAATTATTTTTGCATTCTTTCTTTTTCAAAAAATTGTAGAAACCATAATTTTTTTTTTTTTTTACATATCACAATCCACTTACTTAATTTCATGAAATTTAAAAAAATTAAATTGGCCTCAGAAAATTTTTTTATGGTGGCCTCTAAATGACATTATCATTAAAATATCATGTTTTTTAAGGGTTGTCTTCCTCTTAGTGACAAATGTATCTACAATCATGATACATTTGTCACTTAAATATTTTCTGCAATTGTCAACGATGGCCTGTCCGAGTTTCAGGCGTATCATAGCATGAAAAAATAACTCCACCATCTGAGCTTACTTTTCTATTTGGTGCAGATCTGACATTTAATTAGTTTAATCAAGACATACAAGTCTATTTTTAATTCTGACCATATGTCTCCCCCCACTCTTCAATTTTTGTAAAAGAGGTAACACTTTGTTTTTAAGTTTTTTAAAAATCATTTAATCACCAGTTACTTACCATCGCCTGAAGAAGTACAAAGTATTGAAACATTAAAGCTTTTGTGTAGTGATTTCAACATGTTTTTATTATAATCTCTTATAATAAAAATAATAATAATAATCATTAGGTAAAAATCTGTGGGTAAGTAATCCAAGTGAATCCTATTAATATAAAATATTAAAAGAGAGCTCAATATATTTATTATAGAGCACAGAAACGAATTACATAAAAATGAAACTCAATTTTTTATGGCCATTTCGCTCCTCAGGATAAATTTGCTGGAATTTGTCAATACTAAGATGTTTGATTAAAAAAAATGAATCATAACTTTTTTCTTTTTAAATTTAATATTAAAAAAGGATAGAAAGAAAGAAGAAAAAAAAGGAAAACAGGAAGAAACAGCAAATAAGGGAAAAAGCATTTAAGAGAGAAATAGAAAAAAAAGGAAAAGAAACACCAAAGTAGTGAAGGTGGGGGATAGGAAGAAGGAACATATACAAGTCTAGACAGAAGTTACAAACGGTCAAAGATTAACAATGGCCTATATTTAAAATGTTAACTCTTCTTGTTCAAATAGGAAAAAAATTGGAAAAATTACATAAGGAAATACAATCATTGAAGTTAAGAAAAGGAAGAGTTTTAAACATTGTAGATGAAAGAAAAATTAGAATTTAATATTAGAATTATTATTTAAATTTAATATTGAACAAAGGAATTTAATAATATAACAAAAAATGAAGACATTATTAGTATAAACAAGAAAAACCTGAATATTAAAAATAATAAAATAAAGGAAGAAATTAAAATAAATAGATAATAGCCCAAAAGAAAATTTTACAATATAAAGGAAAAAACATTTAAACAGATTTATGAAAAGGTAAAATATAGATTAAACTTAAGATTAAATAGATTAATTATGGATTAAAATATAAAGGATTAGATAGAATCATATAGATTAAAAAAATAATTATAGATTAAATTATAACTAAAACAGATTAAAATTAAACATAGATTAACTTATTAAATTAAAATAGATAAAAGTATAAAGTCTTTTTATAGAGGGAAATTTCAAAAACAACCCTCAAAAAAAAAAAAAAAACAAAAAAACTAGCCATTAAACAGATAAAATGTAAAATTAACTCATCAATATACAGCACATAACATATCAGATAAAAAAATAAAAACTAAAATTAAAAGATTCTTATAGGATATGAAATATAGAAAAATAACTCTTTTAAAAAGTGCATGACTGTTATAGAGTAGTTTCACAGTGGAGGCTTGTATTTTTCACTAAGTCGGTCCTAAAAAGGTTCGGCGTACAATAACGTTAGGAACTTGTTATAATAGTTAATGACGCAGCAATCTAGTTGTGGTGGCTGCTACTTTAATGTCCGACATCAACTGACTGAGCAACTCTCTGAGCTCCTTGGCGACTGCTATTACTCGTACTTATTATAGGTGGGAGAGTCTATTAACAATAGAATAGGTATGTTTCAGTATAACAATGAGATAAAGTAAAAACCCTTTAAAAATAATTTTAATTAATTAAAAAAGGGTAAATGCAGAAAAATAACTTTTTAAATAAACTTTATCAAGTGTGGGGTGGGGAAATTATATAAAATCTATAGTGAAAAAGATTAAACAAGTAGCATATCAGTTAAGGATAAGTAAATCATATAAAAATAGAATAAACAGAAAAGGAGAGGTCTCAATTGAAAAAAAACTACAGATCTAAAAGAAAAATGACGAGATATAGCTAGCAATAAAAGGAAAAATAGAGGAAAATAAAAGAATTACATGTGCCTAACATAAACCACAGCATCATATATAAAGAAACCAATAGGAAATTGGAAACTAAATAAAAGGAGAAAAAAATCTGCCTCATGTATCGAAAGATATATGCCTAAATATGTATCATGCATAACACACAACTGAATCAGGAAAAAAAAAAAGTTTCAAGTTTCGTCATAGAAGTAAAATCCAACTGATATAATATTTTTCAACCTCACACTTTTCACATTCACTTATTTTATATATGTGAAATGTTTTTTCTATATGTGTGTTTTTGTTTTGGTGCTACAGTATCACAAAAACAAGATACTAGATAATAGAAACCCCATTACTTGATGACTTTCAACAACTAAAATAGATATCACATGCAATTTGAAGAGAAAATAATAATGTAATCAAGATGTTGATATTCCACACTACTTCAAACAAAAGGTTAGGAAGGAAACCCCCATCAATATGTGAAAGATCAATAACAAGAATTGAGAAACCTGTTTTCCTGAAAAATTGTTTTAAGTAAAAGATTTTATAAATTTCAACTGACAACTGATGAATGCCAAATGTTTCCTTATAAAGAAACAGCCAATATTACCATTACTATTAGAGATGAGAACAGATACTATACTCTCATCCCAGCCCAGTGAAGAATTGTAACTCAAGTAGCATTAGCTGCTTGGTCAATGAATACCAAATGTTTCCTTATAATGAAATTGCTATTATCATTACCATTATAAACTGTGCGTATGTGTAGATAGAGGTTGAGAATTAACTTTTTTTTTTATCTCTATACTCATAAACAAAAGATGGTATGAAGATTTATTTTTACAACATCAATATATAAGAATTGAAAAATTAATCATTTAAAAAAAAAAAAAAAATATATATAAAAAAAAAAGAAAAAGAGTGGGTATTTTGAGATAAACTATTCCCCTCACCGAAAACCAGGGACATTTTCTCTTATTTTTTCTCATTCTAAATACCATTTTTATCACTGCCCTACCCGCATAATTTTCTGCCTGACCCTTCTTTCATCTCTAACCTTTAATGCTGACACACAGAGTAACTCATGGGAAGAAATAAAACGGACTGTTCAATCACCCATAAAAAAAATGAAAAAAAAAAAAAGATGAAAAAAAAAAAAAAAAAAAAAATAAGAAAAAAAAAAAAAAAAGAAAAGAAAAAAAAGAATAAAGAAAAAAAAGAAAAGAGAAAAGAGAAAAGAAAAGAAAAAAGAAAAAGAGAAAGAGAAAAGAGAGAAAAGAGAGAAAAGAGAAAAAGAGAAAAAGGAGAAAAGAAAAAGAGAGAAAAGAGAAAGAGAAAAGAGAGAAAAAGAAGAAAAGAGAAGAGAAAAAGAAAAGAAGAAAAGAGAGGAAAAAAAAAAGAAAAGAGAGAAAAGAAGAAGAAAAAAGAGAGAAAAAGAGAAGAAGAGAGAAAAAGAAGAAAAGAGAGAAAAAGAAGAAAAAGAGAGAAAAAAGAGAGAGAGAAAAAAAGAGAGAAAAATATATATCAAGTAGTAGTAGTAGTAGTAGAAAGTGGGTTTGGGCTGAATCCTACAACTTAGAAAAAGGAAGAAGGTGGGAAATGGCATGCAGACCTCATCTCAAACTGTACAGATCGTCACCGCCCCAAAACAAAAAGGTATCTACCTTTCCTTTAGGTGATAAACTGTCCGATTGGTTCTTTCCAGACATCTATAATGACCGTGATTGTCTTTATTTAATTCAATCACACTTCTATACAAAGAGTCAAAATGTAGACTGATTTGGTTTTTATAGCTTATCAATCTTTTGCCAGTTATTCAAAACCAGGAAATGACTATCTATCAAAAAGATTCTTCTGATCTAAAAATGATCAGAAGAATCTTTTTGGTAGATAACGATTTACTGATACAAGACCTACTAATTAACCCATAGCTTCCTAGAGAAGTCAGTCCATCTTAGAGAAAGAAAACTCTAATGAGACCAGGAGTAAACTGTTTAAATCAACTGTCATTGGAATGCAGAATGGCAGACAAGTGTAGATTGCATTAAATGGTAAACTTAGGGCTATAAATGGTTAATTTTTGGATTAGTTTATGACTGACATTTTAAATTGAAGTTTATTTAGTTGATAAATGGTGGTCACTTAATAATTTTGGAAGACAGGATTATTTCATTCCATTATCATACACAGTAGACAGAAATAGAGGAGTCATGGTGGAGTAATGGATAGTGGCTCAGAGTGAGGAACCGGAGAGCTGAGTTCAAATTCCAGTCGAATCCATGGCATTCACTTATGTGCTAATTTCCTTGGGAAAGATATGAATCCCCCCCACCCAGCTATGGGTAAATAGCAGGACAGACCGGGTTCTATAGCCTTGGATGGCAACTGGTCTACTGCAGAAAGAAATGGCAAGCTACTGTAGGGAAAAAAATAATCTGTCTTGTTAGTCATGTATCGTAAGATACATGATCGCCTAAGTGTGTATCATGCATGGCACATAACTGACTGAGATAGAAGTTGCCTAATTTTCAGTAAAATTCCACTGGTAAAGATTTACAAGTAGTGAATAAATAAACAATAAAAGTCCATGTTTTTCAATATTTCTTTTCAGTCTGTAGATTGGTTTCATGAGGTCAAATTGGCAGCTGATCTCAAAATTACCTACAATCTGTTAACTGGGTCAGGAAATAGGTTGTCAATTTTAATACCTCCAAAAGGAAAACTTCTGTTGTTCATTTGAGAGAATTCTTTCTGCCTACTATCAGCTTGGCTGATGCTAACCTTCAGGAAATGGACTCATTGCACCATTTTAGATTAACATTTTCCACTGATAAAAAGTGGAAGGATTATATTAAATCAAATGCTAGGTCTGCTGTTAGGAAGGTTGGTTTGTGCTGATCTACATCGCACACACACACACAAATACAAATCACATCTGACGACAAGCAATCATTGGTTAATAAATCACCACTACATTATTATAGACAATTTACAAATCAAAGCAATGCGACAATTTTTGTCGCTCTATTTTCATGTAGTCCGTACACTTTTGGGAGAAACGGATCCCAGAAGCTTTTAAGTCTCCCCAAAAATCCGCTGATTCGTCAGTGCCAACCAATCATATCGTCTGCACATGAAGAATAATTCTTGCAATCTTGATCATTGGTCACAAATGAAATGTGGTGAAGTCTGCATCATTTCATTAGTGGTGATTTGGATCAAATCACCGTGAATGCTTGTTGTTGTGTGTGTGTGTGATATAGATTGACACAGGTTTACTGTGGCATGCTAGACAATTTTTCTTGCAAAAATTTATCTTACATATCTATAAGTCTACCATTCGTTTATGCTTTGTTTATGACTGCCACATCTGGTCTGTCCTCCTGCAATTTAAAGATTCATGATAAAATCTAATAAGAATCTGGAATATTATTGGTCCTGGCCTGGCAACTCTATTTCAGTCACTTTCCCACGGCTGTAACGTAGCTTCCCAGTGCCTTTATACTTTCATGGTAGTTGTTCTGATGTTAAGAAACGAAAACATGGTAATTGTTAAGAAACAAAATCTAGAGGATTAAAAAAAAAAAATCGGGCATACCCGCTGTAAAATGAACATTTCTGTAAGGGAGATAAATTGGTGTTTGTGATCATTGGTAGCGCTAAAAATCCGACAATACACGGAAGAAAAAAAGAATATTGTTTTTACTTTTAGGTATATGGGAAAAGATTTAAGGGAAATACACTAATTATGAATAATCAGAATGTCTAATAATCAAACTGTAGGGGTAATGAGCAGAAAATATTAAACTAAAAACAGGAAATGACTGTTAAATACCGAAAAGATTTTTTTTAGTTATTCGCCAGACGACACGTGCTTTTTAAAACACTACATTTTTTAAAGGGTTGTATTGTTTTTTTTTTCGTTATTGAAAGAAAGAATATCAAGTCCCCAAAACGACTAATGGTCAAATAAACATAACTTTGATAATCGGTTCGAATCATTTTTTAAATTAAATTTCATAAAGGTTACTAAAGGGGTCCAGTTTGCGATGTACCTTCATTTGATTTTTCTCTAGTCTATGGAAGCCAAAACAAATGTAATTTCTTTCTTACGTAAAATAAAAATATTGGAATTCGTAATCAAGAGATCTTTTTTCTCCCCATATATTACCATAAATTAAGTATGGATATTTTAGATTACGAATTTAAAAAAAAAAAAAAAAATTTTTTTACATTTTTTTCTGAAATCGACATTATTGTATAAGCATCTTTTTTTTTTTTTTTGCTAAGGGGGGGGGGGGCAATCACTTTACAGTGAATTTACATAGCACACTAGATCCCGATAGTAACTTTTATAAAATTTAGTTATTCTTCTTCTTTTAGAGATGCTCGTGGTTTGAAATTGTTATTAAACTCAATTAGTCAACCAACACTGAGAAATGTAGTCGCGGTACCTCATTCATTGTACAACTCAATTGCTTTCCCCCCCTTTTTTTTTTTATTTTTTAAAACAAAAAGGTAAGCGACGTGTTGTTTTTTCTAATTAAAGTTTGCCAATAAGTAAAATTGCAATAAGATTTCAAAATCTGAATAAAAATGAAAACCCTTAAAGTAAAAAACAGCTATTTTTTTCATGTCCTGTTAGTAGTGTTATATGATTTTTTTTTATTTTAAAAATCAAATTACAAATTGCAATAAAATAAAATACAAAATTTACTGAAAAATAATTAATTAACCGTCGTAATTTCGTAAAACCAGAACAAGTGACAACATGATTTTTTTGTAATAATTTTTTAAACCAATTTTAAAAGTAATATATCAAGCAAGATGATCCCATAACAAAAACAAGAAAACGTTTACTTTTCCCTTGTCAAATGTCCATTTATCACATTAAAAAAGTAAAGCAAAAAAAAAAAAAACTAATTTATTTTTTTACATTTTAAATTCAGATTTTTTTTTAGTTCAAGTGTCTGAGGTTCTTTTTAAAAGTGAAAGTATTTTTTTTTTAATTGTATCGTTTTTTTTTTTTAAAAAAAAAACATATTTGAATTTTATTACTGTAGTGTAGTGTACTAATGTAAATAAATATATTTTTTTAAAAATTGTAATGAAGTTTTAGTTAAAGAAAATAACGTAATAAAACCGTTAAGTGTCCAGATCATTTAAAAAAAAAAAGATTAAATTGCGTCATTGTGTAGCAGAATTGATCATTGGGGGTAAAATGCAAAAGAAAGATTTGTGTTATTTTGCCGGCTTTTTTTTCCCACCATTGATAACCTCGTGTTAATTTAAAAAAATAAGCGGAGATAATAAACACTGCTGAGACTATTAAAAACAAATTTTAAAAAATAAAAAGTCTATTACAAATTCGCCGGTAATTTTGATAATAAAAATAAAAAAAATCATCTTAAAAAATGCATATAAATAAAATCTAGAATTTTAATTAAAACAAAAACAATTAGCTGCTTTTAGTTTAGAAGAATATGAACTTTTCTTTTTATTATTAACAAACACTAAACAGCTCTAAAAAAAACTCTGTAAAAATAGTTTGCTTTCATAATTAAAAAAAAAAAATATACGTAAAATTTAAGTCTTTTAAAAGTCAATAAAACATATCTAATATTAACAACAACAAAAAGGTAGCTTAGTTAAGAAAAAGCAAAACTGCTTTTTTGGTAGCACTTAAAAAAAAAAAAGTAAAGTAAAATAAAGTTTGACAAACCGTTAAAAAAGGCCGTAGAAAGACCAGTGAGGTTTTAACATCAACAGTAGAAACTTCAGGAAATCCACCAAGCATACCATCGATAGTAGGTGGAATTGTTTCCCAGTAATTTTTGGCATTGTTGTAGAACTCATCTTCTTCCTTTGCGGCCATTTTACAAGGACTTCGTTAAAAAAAATAAATTAAAACCGACTAAAATAAAATTAAAAAAAAAAAAACGAACATGTACAATGAAAGTCCCCAACCTACCTTAGACGCTTAGCATTTACCTCCCTTTGCTTCTCAAAAGTTACCTCCCTTAGTCAGCTCTTAATTTTTAGTTATTATTCTTTTTTTTTAAATCATTTCACCCCAAGTAAGGCAATAAAGCCACTAAGACGTAAGAGGGTTACTGAGTGTGAGAGAATATTAGACAAATAATCATTATTAAAGAGAGACAACAATAAAAAACGGGAATTAAGAAGGCAGAAGATTACAATTGACATTGCCTTTGAAATTTTTGAAGATGAAAGTTGACTGGGAAGCAAGAAGCTGGAACAACAAGAAATGCAAGAGAAGAAACTATTAGCAATCATTTATGGTAACATCTAGCCATTTCAAATGTAAAATGATGAGACCTTACCACAAAATCTAGTACTGGGCTTAAATTCATAAAGTTGTGGTATCAAAGAGGAAAGCTCATCAGAACACTTACCATGAAAATATTTATAGAAAAATCACAGGGAACTGATACCTATATGCTTTTTCCATTTGTCATTGTCAAGGTGAAATTGATAGTAGGCCTGGCAATCATGAAACTTGGTCCACAATTGAGACTACCAGGCCATGCACCAACTTATCTATATTCCCTTCATATTCAAGGAGAAAGTTCACACAAACAGCGTCTTTGCCAGAACTGTTTCATTGTGGAACAATTCCCCCGAACACTACAATCTTAACCTCTTCAAGTCTAGAGTCAACCCTTATCCTCATAATATGCAACTCTTGTTCTCACCTCCTATCTCACTGAGTAACCCTTTACCTTGAGTGGTTCTTGCAACTCTTGTCCTCACCTCCTAAACACCTCCAACTTCACTGATTAACCCTTTACCTTGAGTAGTTCTTGCAACTCTTGTCCTCACCTCCTAAACACCTCCAACCTTACTGAGTAACCCTTTACCTTGAGTGGTTCTTGCAACTCTTGTTCTCACCTCCTAAACACCTCCAACCTCACTGAGTAACCCTTTACCTTGAGTGGTTCTTGCAACTCTTGTTCTCACCTCCTAAACACCTCCAATCTTACTGAGTAACCCTTTACCTTGAGTGGTTTTTGCAACTCTTGTTCTCACCTCCTAAACACCTCCAATCTCACTGAGTAACCCTTTACCTTGAGTGGTTCTTGGGGCTTGTGCAGAAGGCAATTATAGTTGTTTCTTCCTTGAACTACTCGACTATAGTCAAAGTTCAGTTATGGGCAGACGTCAAATTGCATTGAATATAGTTTTAATACAAGCTTCAATGTTCACCTGTATTTATTAAAAGGCCTTGTGAAGAGTAATAACGAAAGAAAATATGAGAACCTAAATTACTACAAAACAACAATTAATGAGAACATTTTTTTTATTAAGGAACTTGTTAGTAATATCCAGTAATTAGTTAATTTAAATGATTGCATGTGGTTGTAGAATTTCTGCACAATTGCCCATTTGTCTCAGCTGCATGCCAATGACCTGGCATTGCAAATTCAGTCACTTCCCCATTGCTGTAATGTAGCTTCCCTGTGCCTTTTATATAAATACTTTCATGGTAATTGTTCTGATGAACTTCTATGGTAGGTCAACTTTATGAATTGCAGTGCTAGATTGACCTATGTTCTATACTAACAGATTTTTAAAATGGATGTCACATATAACTCTAAGAGAAAATAATGGTATAATCGAGTTGTTTATCTTCCACACAACTTAAAAAAAAACTTTAGGAAGGAAACCTCTATCAATGCTGGAAAGAGTAATAACAGCTGCTAGACTTGAGAAATCTGTTTTCCTAAAAGAATTGTTTGAAGAGAAGGATTTTATAAATTTCAATAGAAAACAGTATTGTTTGCTTGATCAATGAATGCCAAATGTTTCCTTGTAGGGAAATGGCTATTATTACCATTACCAATCTAGAGAACCGTATTGTTATGGTGAAACACACCTATAGTAAATAGACTCTCCCAGCTAATATAAGTAGGAGTAGTAAGAGAAACAAGGGTCAGTCGATGTCAGACAGTTAGTTGAATACGAAAGTAGTCAGCGACCACAAGATTACTCTGTGTAATACCTATTATAACAAGTCCCTAACGTTTTGTACGTCGGACCTATTTTAGGACCGATTTAGTACAAATACAAGCCTCCACTGCGAAATAACTCCACAACTCTTATTACATTTTTTATCTGTTAAAATACTTCCCAGGTCATTAAAATTCTGTACTTGTCTGATTTTGTTATCTCCAGTTTGTAGATTGCATTCTTCAGATATCCCTTTTGCTAACAACCATACATTCAGTTTTCTTACAATTGATGATCAGTTCGTTCTTCTTGATTTCTTTTAATACCTTCACTAAGAGTTTGTGCAGTAACACAGGAGTCAGTGTGTCAAACTCATCTGTCCCATGATTTCATATGGCTGTAGAGTTGCTGTACAGTGGCACAGCTGAGCACTTGAACAACTCCCTCCATCTGTTTCAGTTGCATACCAATGACCTGGCATCCCAAATGCAGTCAATTTCCCACCACCATAATATAGCTTCTCTGTGCCTTTTCTATAAATACTTTCATGGTAATTGTTCTGAAGCTTAATTTCATGAATTGCAGTACTAGATAGGCAACAAGTTCTCATCATTTTACAGTTGAATTGGCTAGATGTAACCAGTTCTATGCCAACAGTTTCTTCTATTGCACTTCTCGCTTGTGGAACTCTCTTCCAGCTTCTTGCTTTCCAGCCAACTTTGATCTTTAAAATTTCAAATGCATTGTCAATCATTATCTACTGTTTTCTTAATGTTTTTTTTAATGTTCTCTCTCCTTAATAGTGTTTTTTGTCTCATATTTTCTCACACTCAGTAACCCCCTTGCATCTTAGTGTCTTTATTGTCTTGTTTGGGGTGAAATGATTAAAAAGAAAATAACTATAGAAAATCTATAACCTCCTTCATTTTATGTCCAGTAGAATCTTATTATTATTAGAAATGTTCACATATGTCTCTAAATGTAATTTTCTATTTATTACATGTCTATTTAGTAATTTGGAGGTGGTGACTAGTTTATTACTTATTAACTATAGAAATGTGGTTGTAGAGTTGCTACACAGTTGCACAGCTGAGCACTTGAACAACTCCCTCCATCTGTCTCAGCTGCATGCCAATGACCTGGCATCCCAAATGCAGTCAATTTCCAACCACCATAATGCAATGAAAATTAGGGGTGTGAACATGTGATGCACACCTATATGTTGATGTATGGCATGTTTGATTGTGTTCTTTATTTCTTCTATAATAATAGAAATTGAATTCCTTTTTCATTCACTATTGTATAAAAACAGTAAGCATTTTAATGACAATTTTCTAAACTGTTTACGTCATAATATAATTCATTTAGGAAAAATATGGTTTCTGAAAATAAATCCACTTGAATGGATGTGATTACAAAATAAAGACATGCAAAAGTTAAGTGATCATGATTATTATTATTATCATTGTTATATACCGTATCTATGAACACTAACAGGTATGTCCCAATCCTCATAAATACGTTGGACACTATTGTGAGTGGGAGTAATCTGCTGTCTAAGTAGTCCACTGCTAGAAGTGGTTTACCTACTTCATGCCGCTGGCGAGTATTGTATTTTGTTGATGTTATAAAGATTACCATTTCATTTTCAACCCCCTTTTGGTTATTCTTCATTCAGTAACCATTTCTAGGTTACAACAATTATTATAATTATTATTAGAAAGACCCATGGAAATTTCACAGCTTTCCTATTTGGATTTTCTGGGTAATCTTTATTCTAAAGTTAATGATTGAATAAGCTAGACAATCTTTCTAGCCAGAATATATTTTACATATTTATAAATCTACCATTTGTCCTTGCTTTGAATATTGCTGCCACATCTGGTCTGGTGCTCCAGTGATATATTTAAAGATTCTTGATAAAATCCAAAGAAGAATCTGAAATATTACTGGTCCAGATGTGGCATCTCGACTTTGCCACAGATGTAACGCAGCTTTGGTTTTTCTATAAATATTTTCATGTAATTGTTTTGATGAATTTCCCACTATGGTACCTAGAGTTTAGGAATTTAAGCGCAGTACTGGATTGGCAGTGAGGTATCATCATTTTACAGTTGAAATGGCTAGATGTAGCCATAAGTTTTATGCTAACAGTTTCTTCTGTTGCACTTCCCAATAATGGAACTCTCTTCTGGCTTCTTGCTTCCCAATCAACTTTGATCTTCAAAAATTTCTGTCTTCTTTATTCTTGTTCTTTTATTGTTTTCTCTCCTTAATAGTAGTTTTTCTCATATTCTCTAATACTCAGAAACCTCTTACATCTTAGTAGCTTTATTGCCTGGGGGGAAATGATTAAAAAAATAGCAGCTAAAACAAATATTGACTTTATAACTAAATTCCACTAATAACTAAAAGCACAAAAATCACTTTTTTTAGAAACACTTCCTATGATTTCTGTCTGAAATTTTGGGATGAGGGAGTTATTGTTATTTACACTATTTATATTCAGACTATTGTCCCTATCTTTGTTGTTATCACAACATTTCGGCCATTGTGTCCTCTGGCCTTCTTCAGGTGTATATCTGGGTAACCTACAGGGAATTCTGAAACAAATCCTTTAATAAGAACTAGACAATATCCCTAGAGATGGGCAGTGCAACAAGAAGAGTCTACCCCTGTAGATTAAATAAAGGGTTTTGTTCATAATACCCTGTAGATTGTAGGAACATTGTTATTATAAGTAAATAAAAATAAAATATGAAATAATAATAATAATAATAAAAATTATAAATAAAATAAAACAATAACATAAAAATGTATAAAATAATAAAATACACCCAGCATGCAACAAAGTCTGTTCCTGCCGGAAATATGGACATCCTGCCAAAAGGCGTTAAATTCAATCTCTTCAACATGAACCTTTGTATGGACAACATGTGTTCAACTTTTCTCTGTAATATGGTTTGTAATACTACGGAGTAAATTCTTCCTTTCATCACATGTACCATAAAGCAATTGTAACTTAAAAAGTACACACACCATTGCACACAAAAAAATATAAATAAATTGTATGAAAGTAATATACAATTTACCATGCATTTCCTGTTATTTCTGTATGTTTTATTTCCTGTCAAGTATGCTTTATCGCTGTGAACACAAGAGTAATTTCTGCTGCTATGATGTGAGTGATGATTCCAGAAGGTTATCCAGATTGATATGCACCTAAGGAAAGCCAGAGAGCACAACGTTTGAAATGTTGTGATAACAGCAACAAAGATAAGGACAATAGTCTGAATATAAATGGTGTAAATAATTTTAAATGATATTGAAGAAATAATGAGTTAGGTTTTAAATAAAAGAAATGGTGGTTGGTTGATTGATTTTGTTTAGCGACATGTCTGTGGGTTATCCCATTTGACTCTGCTAAAGAGACTGTTGCCAGGGGGCTCACCTATAAAAAGGTGTGCATTTCTCTCTCAGCCTCTTTTACAGCTTTTCAAGTGTAGTTTTAAGATGTAGTCACCTGTGGGTAAAGTGCCCCTCACTGGGGCATGTTCATTTACATGGTTTTCTCTCTTGACATTTATACTCTCTCACAGATGATTGTTATGTGCACACGCACACACACAGACACACACATACAGTCAAGCATATTCTTATTATAGAGAGTTCCATGTTTTTTTCCTATCGTCTGGTCAAGTTCATCTTCAAGAGGGGTGGTAGGTTTATGTGTTGTGTCGGAAACCTACCACTCCTCTTGAAGATGAACTTGTCTGCGAACAAAGACGTTAAATAGTGGTATGTCAGAAGACAGAGAGACAGAGAAGTTCTTAGCTGAGCTAGTTATTGACTACTCAGGTGATTTCTGTACCTATTTACCAACCTATTAAAACCCTTTTTATTGTTGCGTGTTATTTGGCATTTGTCTCTACTAACCCCAAATCAACATCATAACAATATGTAAATTCTTTTGTAAATGCATGCATTGGCACACACAGACACACACATACAGACAAGCATATTGTTATTATAGTGAGTTTCATGTTTTTTCTTTCATCACATGTAAATTCTTTTGTGAATAAATACATTGGGATTTATTTTATATTTATTGTTTTGTGTTATTCATTTTTTACTTGGACCCACATTGAGTCTGTGATAATTGTTGTGAGATAAATATTCCAGAAGACACCTAAACACACAAGCTTCCTGTAAAATACCAACCTCTATGGGTTATTTAATACAGAAATCTAAATATTTGTAACACATTTTTATGGCTTCAACTACATATAATATGTATTGTTGGTCATTTTGCTATAAAATATATTGTTGGTAAATCTGCTTTAAAAATGTATTTTTATACTTTTATAGTGTTTTGTTTGGGGGTAATATATATATATATATATATATATATTTATTTATTTATTTATAAAAGAAAGATAATGTCTGTATGTATTTTTTTATAAAGAAAAATTGAGAGACCAGTAAACACCAAACCTCAATAAAATCCACACCTGCTTTTGTCCAAGAGGGATTGAAAAAATTTAGTCCCCATTTTCTATAAGAAAAGCTAAATTTGAGTATGAAATAATAATAACTCCCTTTTACCCACCCCTTTCAAATTTGGTCAAGCTGAGGAAAAAGATAGAAAGAATTTTGTGAGGCTGTGTGAAATTTTCTTTGAATCAATGAAAACTTTGAGTTCAAATAGATTGACCGGCAAGCTGAAGAAAAAGACAAAACAAATTCACAAGCCTATGAGAAATTTTCTTTGGACCAATGAAAACGTTTTATATATAAAAGAAAGATTGTGTTTGTATGTCTGTATTTATGTATGCTTGTTTGTAAAACAACTGAGCACACGTCTTTTTATAAAGAGAAACTGGTAAAGAACAGTAAATATCCAAATATTAATTTAAAAAATTGATAAAAAATAGAACAATTAATAAAGGATAAAGCATAATAAAGATTCAAGTAAAACACCAATAAAATTTTATGTTATATTAATTTTTATATTATCTGAGTTATGAAATTTAAATTCTTATTATTATATAGTATTTTAAATTTTATTATTATTTTTTTCAAAAGTATCTTCAAGCGTAAGGTTATAAAACTAAAGTACCTAATAATTAATAAAATATTAGATTGCTTAAAATATTTGTTAATTTGCAAAAATTACTGAGTACTTAAATAAGTTCACTTAAAATTCGTAAAATTTATCACTTCTGTTCATCCGTCAGATGACTTCTGTCCACATCTGTCAATCAACATTTGACAAACGAGTCACTGTAGTTAAGAAATGCTTTTCTTATTTTCTAATAGGTTTTTATTTTACTAAAAAAGTAAGTACTGTTTGTTTCAAACTATATTAAGTAAACTTTAAATTTTCGAATTTTACTCAAATAACCCTTGAAAAATGTATATTTTATTTTTACAAGATTTTTAAAATTTTAACTTTTGTTTATAAATGTCTCAAAATGGAAGACATCATCAATTTTACTGAAAACAGAAAAAAAATGTTTATTGTAGTTAAGAAAAACCTTATATAGCTTATATTTTATTTTAAAAAACAAGGATCATAACATTTGTGAAGGGATTTCACCATTTTATATCATTAACTTTACTAATTTACTTTTTGTATGAATGATTTATTGTAATATATATATATATTTGTAGATCCCATCCTAGCCATTTATATATATATATATATATATATATATATATATATATATCAATTTACACATCACTCTTCAAGTGTGAATTGAGTTCTCCGAGCCGCTGGCATATTTCATATAGAGAAAAACGTTAAAATTCCCTTCCTAGGGATAAGATATCTGACTGATGTCAAATGTCGGGTTTTGATCTTGGCTTGAAGCAATCGGACATCTAGCCACACTGAAGAGTTGTGATACGCCTCCTACTGCTATATAAGCATTACTCAAATTTTTATATAGAGAAAAACGTTAAAATTCCCCTAAATTCCCATAAGATATATCAAATGTTGTCAAATCAGTCAGGTTTCAATCCTGGCTTGAAGCAATCGGATGTCTATCCACACTGAGGATACAGCGAAACAGTCTGTCTGTGGATAACTATATATATATATATATATATAACCTTTACTTTAACTGCAAATTATTTTTACTTGAAACACCTACCTAACCAACCTAGGAGACCGTTGAAGTTCAAATTTTACATTCTAACAAAAATCTATGGCCAGATTTTATCTCCTCTTAGCGCTTATCACCTCATCCTCTTCCCATATCCTCTTTCTTTCTTTTCCCTTCCCCTTTTTTTCTTTTTCTCTTCCTTTTCGTTCGCCTGCAACTACTTAATGCATTAGATTCCCTTCTATCTATACATGTAAATTCTAGAAGACATTTTATGAAAATTTCCAAAGAACGGAAGTGGCGGATATTTGCTTCAATAACTGTATTTCTGAATTAAAAAAAAAAAAAAAATAGTAAAACCGTGATTCCCCATCTGATGAGATGTCTGAAACAGGTTTTTCCCTTTTTTGATGTTGAAATAAAAATGTACAATTTTGTAGTAGATATGTGCATGTTCTAATGTAACACTGCATAAGATATATATATATATATATATATATATATATATATATATATATATATATATATATATATATATATATATGTTATAATTATTTTTAAAAATATGATTCCATCGCTACATAAGAGTTCTCATGTTTCAAAAACAGAAGCTAAAAAACTTCAATTTAATTATAGAAATTAAATTAAAGTCAGAGGCCTTGCTGCCAGATGTAGTTTGTCACCATACTCAGGACTATATACAAATTGATTAAAAGCATAGAAAATAGAATTGTATAATACAATCAAAAAGCAAATTCAACATTTTACCAAATTGTGTATCAAAATGTTGGAAAATATTTAAAGTAAAACATAATGAATCTCAAGCAATAGTCTTGATAATTCTTGTAAATGTTATTCTCTGATTTTTGTCAAAGAATTTTCAATTTAACACCAAAATTACAAAAGAGAAATCTTCCTGTTCAACTGCGGTATCCAGTAGAAGTTTTTTGTTGATACAATCTATTTTGTTAAAAGATATTTTTGTATTCTTGAAAATGAAATGTAAAAAAAAAAATGGTAACAATGAAGAAAGTTCATTCTAACAGATCCAGATTCAGATCCTTCTCACCCCTTGGGGGAACCCCTCCCTGATTGACATTGTTGCAGGCCAGGGTATGCACTTCCCAACTTATTTTGGGCATTACTAACATCGGTGTTTGAGTTGAGAAATAACACGCTGCTTCCAGAAATACCCACAACAAACATGGCAGACTCTTATGTAAAGAAATGACAAATTAGAATGAAAATAAAACACAAAGATTGTATGGTAATAACACTCCTCTGAGAGTAATTAGTCCATTAAAAAGTTAAAGTTCCTTTCTTGCTTTCTCTTTTCATGAAACATAAGTAAAACAAATGATAATGTATTAACAACAAAGGTATACAAGTGACAAAGACAATGATATGTGTAACAAAAGAATGTGGAAACTTTTTGGGTGCAAGGTATGTGTAGTGAGTGAATGTGTGTACGTATGAGTGTTTGCATGTGTCTATGTGTGTGTGTCTCTATATTTATTGTTCATGCTTTTTCCAAAGGGAACGCGTTCTCCACGAGAGGTTACATGTTGACAAATAAGCGGATAAGGTGGGAAGAGAACGAGAAAAAATATCGCAGAATATTTATAGTCTTGACACTGTCTCCTAGGAACAGTTTCAAAAATCAGGAGGAGGTAATCCAACAACCCTGTCTTCAGAGATATAGCTGTACTCACCATGCTTAGCTAATGACCAGTTAGTGAGGCTATTTATTAGTTATTTATTAGGCAGTTCTGAATTCAGTTTTTTTAAAAACTTTATCCTTTAATATTTACACTATTTACATTATTTGGACTGTTGTCCTCATTTTTATTATCATTTTAGAGATGTTTCGGTCATTTTACGCTCAGCTTTCTTCAGGTGATATATGTTGGAATTTCGAACCAAAAAGAAAGGGGAAATAACGGAGACTGAAATATCCAGAAAAGGCATGGCACATGGAACTAGAACCATCTACCCTGGTGGACGGAATAAAGGATTCCAACCCTGAAGAAGGCCAGAGTATACTAATGGCTGCAACATTGTGAATATAACAATAAAGTTGAGGATAACAATCAAAACAATGTAAATAGTGCCAATGGTTACAATACCACATCTCAGAAATATAGACAGTTATTCTTTAATATTGAACATGACTGTATATCATTTGAATTGAAAATATCATGTAGGAAACACAGAACTTTAATGGATTCTACCTTGGAAAAAAAAGGTCATGATGACTAATTATATTCAGCTGTCTTGTTTTGAAAAATGAGAATAAAAATAATTTTCCTAATTGAAAGACGAAATGTCATTTGACATATAAAGAGAGGTAGAAAATAAAACACAAAGATTGTATGGTAATAACACTCCTTCAAGAGTAATTAGTCCATTAAAAAGTTGAAGTTCCTGTCTTGCTTTCTCTTTTCATGAAACTTTTGCTCAACCTGATATGAACTATTTCTGTCTAGTTTTTATGAAGAGCAAATATTGTGTTGACCAAAAGTTTGTTCAGTTTAAAATAAAACCAGTTTTGAAATTATCAACATTATCATTTATTGAACATTTTCTTTCCCTATCTTTTGCCATTTCTCAAGCAACTTCATAATTGTATCCTATCAGAACTTTTTATCTTTCTTGGCAGGTATCTTTTGCAGTCTTCCAGGGAAGTTTGTTCCCCTCCCCACTACCACCACCAATGAAGGTACCATGCAATTAAACAAATCCAGATCCAGGGTTTTTCCACTCCTTGGAGGAACTCCTTTCTGACTGACCCTGTCTTCAGGAGTGTATAGACATTAGTTACAGTTTCTGGGAAAGAGCGTGTTATCTAGCGTGATCAACAATTTGAACAAGCTCAATCCCTCAGCCATGATGACTTGTGACTTTGTGCTAGCACAGCTATCGATGGATCCAAGTGTTCCGTCTACCCAGTTTCGCTCACAGGACTTGGGTCAAACCATGGAATGTTTTTCAGGCACTTTTTGTGCCACATGCTGGGATTGACCCACTCCAGTCCGATAACATCAGGACATATTCTTTTTGACAAATCAAACATGGTGAGATTCAAGTCTCATAGTCAGAATGAACGTTCTAGCCACTCATAACCAAATGGCCTGCTTTATACAAAAATAACGTATTAATATCTTTACATATCTAGTTCCAAGGTCTCGTATGTTTTCAAAAGTTTGACATAATATTTCATCCAGCAAATATCCACATTTTGAGAAATTATGGCCTGGTTTGGTTTGCTTTGGTTTATTTTATAGCATATCAATCTCAATGGGTTATTTTATTGCTGGTAATATTTTTCCTTCAAAAATATATTGCAGGTAATATTTTTTCAAAAATGTATTGCTGGCAATAATGTATTGCTGGTAATAATTTTTTTCTTCAAAAATTCATTGCTGGTAATAAAACCAATTCTTACACTTTCATAGTGTTTTGACCCCAGTTTGGTGGTTAACTTTTTGGGCATAGCTGGTACCCTAACAGGTGCTACCACCCCAGGTCAAGGTGGACCCGGGAACACTAGTAATTAGGTAGTTCCACGCTCCTCAAAAAGTCCTGATCAGAGGCCTTGCTATTGGATGTAGTTTATCGTCTTATCCAGGACGCCTTATGGCCTGGATCAAATTTGCATTTAACATGAACATTGAACACGAGAAGTAATTTATTTTTTCAACCTTAAATTTTTCAATGGCATTTTGCTCTGTTATAAAATGTGCACTACCAGAACCATATCTTAATTCATTTTCTAAATCACCTGTGGTAAATTCATCAAGTAGGTATTTACCAGAGTGCCCATGTCTCTACCAGGAGTGACACAGGATCAAGGTCTAAAGTTGGTTTAATGGCAATACCGTGAAAAAATTGCCTAAGCTTCTCGGCAATTCCCTTTTTGGTAACACTTCAGGCTCTGGGCAATGAACCCCTTCCCCTCCCAAAGGAGCGCTACTAACTGGGGGAAGGCTCCCTGGAGCTAAATTCATCACGTATAAATCCACTGCTTAGCAAACATTACAAATCTACCATTTGTCCTTGCATTAAATACTGTTGCCATATATGGTCTGGTGTCCCCGTTGTTTATCTCGAGGTTGTTGACAAAATCCAGAGATGGATATACAATGTGGTAGGTCCTGACCTGGCTTCTCATCTACAGTCACCTCTCACAGACGTGATATGGCTTCCCTCTGTCTTTTCTACAAATATTTTCATGGCAACTGCTCTGATGAGCTACTTTCGCTGGTATCCCAACTGCATGAATTTAAGCGAGCTACAAGCTTGTCTTCACGACCCCACTCTTTCACTGTCGAAACAGCTAAATGTAACCGCTTCTTCTACTCCAACAGCTTCTTCTCTTGCACTTCCCGACAGTAGAACTTCTTTCCTCTTACTCGCTTCCCTGGTAGATATAATCTGCAAATACTCAAATGTAATGTCAATCAACATCTTCTGACACCTTGATCCTGTTCTCCATCCTTCTCTATATCCTTTCCTCAAACACCTCTCTTTACTCTTATTCTCAATCTCTTTATAACTCTTTGCATGCTAGTGCCGGTCCTGCCTTTCTTGGGTTGAATTGCTTTAAAAACATCCTTTAAACAATTGCATGTATCTGATCTATTTAATAATGTTTGAGTTTTAACTGTACCTACAGTTTGATCACAAGGCATTTTTAAGCAATTGACAACCTTTTGATTCTCAACAGGTTTTGGTTAAATTGCTACACACAGAGCAGGCACGTACTAACCCCGAACGCCCCGACCAGGAGAGGGGTAAAGCCTGATTTGGGACCCTGGGCAGTGCATTGTGACCCCCGCTATCTTATCAACAATTGCCTTTTTTTTCTCTACCTATATGTATATACATTACAAATTAAACTAAGCATGACTGACACGTATTAAAAGATGAAAATTTTTGTAGATTTCGACGTCATTCTGTTTTTTTTTGTCCAAATCCATGAATTTGTTTTGCTCATGCTAAGTTTCGAAAAAACACTTTATAAAATTCATCCTTTTTTATCTACAATATTGAATGCATTTGTTAAATTATTCCACTTTTTAAAAAGAAAAATTTCAAGTTGATGTTAAAAATTGCTGCAAAACATTGTTCATTTATTTAAGAGTGAATGATCTACCTCCATGAGATCGCTAAAAAAAGAGCATAGCATGATGAAAAAGACCCCAAACTTGACAAAAACAAAATTTTATCATCTAAATGTTTATGTTATTATTAAGAGGAAAGATCAAAGTTTATTTTAATTTTTTTTTAAATTTTTTTCCTTTTTTTAGAATAATTGAATTTTCATTTAAAAATCCTTGTTTCTCTTTGTATCACCAGAACTAGTAAAATAACACAATTTTTAGCACATTTTTTTTTGTATGACACACATTAATTTGGAAAATCTCGCAAAAATAAAAATAATTGTCGGATGTTAATGAAACTTATGTTTTTTTTTTTATTAAAGTCATGACAGAAATATTTTTTTTTATATTTATTCCCCCCCATCACTAATTGTATGAAAACTCTAGAAATTCCATCGAGTCCACATTTTAGTAATTATTATAGTTTAAAGGCTTTGAGGAATGCAAATCATGTTTTTTTTTTGTTTTTAATTGAACCTCCCTACCTGAAAATCAGCTATGAATTGTAACTTACAAAACTCAATAAAACAAAGATGTCATTTAATTTCAAATGCTTTTATTTGCTTTTAGTTGTTTTTATGAATATGGACAATATTTTTGAAACAAAAACTTTTTTTGATGAAAAATGAATTTTTAAAATTATTTGTTTTTTTTAATTATAATAGATTTTTCTATTTAAGTTGTTAAAATATTCAAAAATTAGTTAAAAGTCATATCTGCTTTTGTAAGTGTCCTTATGAGATAGATCTTTTTTTAGTGGGTTGTAAATTGTATCGTTTTGGCTAATCAGAAGACCCGCAGTAATTAAGAAATTTAATTTTGTGTTTATAATCGGGCTGTAATTATAAAGTACAGAAGACCAACCAGAATACAATTAAGTTGTGTTATTTGAGTTAAGCATTCTTCTCCATTGTTAAGGCCTTTACTTTTGTGAAGCACATGTGTTAATTTGATTTTTTCAATTTCAACTGCGAAGGGTACCCACAAGTATCAGTATCATCTTATGAAATTTGTATGATCTTTAATATAAATCTCAGTTATGACATTTTTTCCATAAATGAAATATCAAAATTAATAAAATGAATGGCAATACAAATAACACAGTAAAATGTAGTAAATGTACATAAAATCATAGTATTTTATGTACACTTCTGATAAAATTTCATAAGAAAGGTACCTATAAATTAATTAGATACCTTTATTATGAAATTTAATCTCACTCTTAACAGTATTATTTTAATTTCTTTATAATATATTTTCCATAAAGCATCATAAATGTAAAGGTGAAAGCAAAGAACAAAAAAAAATAAATAAAAATTAGAGTGCTGAAAGTTTTCCTTAAAAATAATGAGGTAAATAATTTGTTCACTTAAATCTAAATAATTTCATTTTTCTCCTTCCGTAGAACAAATTATCGTCACGTAATCAGTCAAAACATCATTCATCACCTGTCAAGTGATGCAAAATGTTATAACCTGCTTTGTTTTATTTTTAAAATACATCTTTTTGGTGCAGAAGCTAATTTAAGCTTGGTTCAAAATATTTTAAATAAACATAATTTCTGATTTTCTTAAAATAAGTTTTTAAAAAATGATAATTGATTTTTAAAAGAGTTTCAAACCGAGATTTCCATTTTTTTTATAAAATGGAGAAAATGGTGCCATGATTGATTATCTGTCAATTTTGCTGACTCAACCCAAAAAAAAAAAAATTTTTAAAAAAAATTTAGGAAACGATTAAAAATGTAAAAAATGTAAAAAAATACTTTGATCTTTCCTCTTAATAATAACATAAACATTTAGACGATAAAAATTTTTTTTTTCAAGTTTTGCGTCTTTTTTCATCATGCTATGCTCTTTTTTTTTTTTTTAGCGATCTCATCTATCGTTACACAATCTCCCTTGATTAATTTCTCTAATAGATAGAAATGAACACATAAAAAGTATCTCAAGGGAGACAATTTGTATGAACGTAAATTGGAATTATCTCCCCTTACAATATACAGCGAAATCGATTCTGTTTTTTGTTCCGTTTGAGTTGTTACGTTTCATATATAAAATTTGTATTAAAATAAAATAAATGGCACAACTGATTTAAACGGGTCCGAATCGAAAAATATTTTTTATTTTTTTAGAATGTAGGGCGAACCAATTAATTAATAATATTATTACCGAGTAAAATCGTACACAAAAATTATCTGGTTTATCCACATCTAGCAAGGCGAAAATTAAACATTTTTTTCTTTGTAATTAAATAATTATCTAACATTTTTTTTCTTTGCAATGAAATATTTTTCAAAGGATTAAAAAAGAATTATTTTAGAACGTTTAAGGTTAAATTTACAATTCGTCCATGCATAAATTTGTTCAGAATAGTTGATTGAGCTAGACTGATTTTTCAAGACCAATATTGTTTAATGTGGCAAATTAAACTTGCTTTGAAATTTGATTAAGGGTGTATGTTTTATGAAAAATATACAATGAATAAAGACAAGAGATGTTCACCCTTAACTGTTAATTCAAATGTTTGAAAACTTTGAAGGAAAATAACTGGTCCCATCCCATGAAAACGAATTCTGTCTGTGAATAAAGATTAGTTTTAACAAGAAATGTTCTTTGTCAAATAGTTGCAAACTTGAAAATTAGTGTGACATGAGTTCTATGAATTGTTATTTGACAAAAGAGGAACTTTAAATTTTCACTTAATATTTCAAGAATGTTTTTTTGTTTTGTTTTATACTAAAATGAAGTTTAGTTTTGTGCATTTCTGAAATAAATGTAATACAACTTGCCGCTTGGCAAAAAATGTTCAAAAAAAAAAGGATAAAGTCTGTTGAAGAAAACTGAGTGAGAAAGTTTTGTTGCCGGAAATTCTGTTATGTTTTACAATGTAGATATTATTCTATATTAAGATTTGTACAGTGTAGATATTTTTAGCCGATGTACATACTGTTTATATCGTTTTGTGGGGGTTCTATTTGGGCCTTGTTAGAATTAGCCCCACTATAAGGGATTGATGAATGAGTAAAAAACACGATAACTTAACATTTTAAAACAATCATGCCTGGAGTTGGAGTACAGAAAAACCCGGATATAAGAGTTGTCGGCACTGAGAGTCTCTCTCTTATATCCGGGTTTCTCTTATATCAGGTTTTGGTCTATTTTGTTTAGGTAAGTATGGGAACACTTTGGGACCAGAGAAAATCTCTCTTATATCCGGGTCTCTTATATCCGTGTTACACTGTATAAAAATAATAATTTATATAAACATTAATAAGTGGTTTTGTATTGTACAAAAAAAAAAAAAACAAAAAAAACAAGCAATAGGTAATGTTCATAGATGGCACAAGATTGGTATTTAAGTAAGATTAAATAAAATATTTTGTAAGGAGTGGTAGTAGTTGTTGAAGCCGAGATGCCTTTGATGTATGTATCCCACACGGTCAGGTGTTCGTCTCATGTCTTCACTGCGTATCTCCTGTTGAATCTTTTTTTTTTTTTTTTGAGGGTTTACGGTGCAAATGTCTCTTGGGACCCCACCGAATCTATGCTACTGGAGCTCCCCAATTAAACTACCTCTCAATTTTCATAAGGCATTTATTCATATAAAATACAAATTTTATTGTAATCTAATTATGTACAATGGATCATAAACAATATAGATGAACAATTCAACTAACAAAAATTGAAAATAAATACAATGTATCTAAATACAAATTAGAGAGATACTGTACGTTCTTCTTTCTAGTGTGTATAGCATGCTTGCCTTAGAAATCATGGCTTTTCCCTAGCCTTGAAGACCGGGCTCTGAGCATCGCTGGAAAATAACTATTCCGGTTCAAACTATAAATTCTATTAAAATTTTTTACTCCTTTTATTTGATTGGATTCCATATATATAAATATCAGTATTCCACATATGCCTTAATTCCTTTTTTCTAATTCTTTCAACGAAACATTTTGAAAAGGCAAATCCTTTTGCTCGGTGACAATCCCAGACAGTCGGAATGTCTACCAATAAAACTGATTTCAAAATATACCTCCTTTTGAAAATAGTTCATTTTTGGGGTACTCCTATTGGTGATGTATTTATCAAAATATTCTTTCCTTTTGTTTGTAAATGAGTGAAATTTTTTTTTACCTCTATTAAAGACTAATGGAAATTTTTAGCATAGTTTGGCACAAGAACTTTGATTTTACTTTCAACGGCTTGTGAGATTAATATTTTATTCTGAGTTGAGTCTCCAACTGGAAGCTTGAATCTTAGGTCATTTCTCTTCTTACAAATAGTCCTTTTCTTCCCTGCTTTCCTTACTAGCTTGCAATTATTTCGCCAATTGCCATCAATATGGTGTCATCTACGTATCTAATGTTGTTAGGATTTTTCCCACCAATAATAAATCCTGGGAGAACTTCTCGTTCTCTTAGAATGATATCACTGTAAATATTGAATAAAGCCGGTGAGAAAACACATCTTTGTCTTATTTGTGTACTTATTCACTTCAGCCTGGATGCAGTCTGCACTACATATTCTGGATTATTCAAAAAAAAGTTTTCCTTGCAGTTCAAATAGGTCTTTGTGTCAAATACTTTTTCTTAGTGATCAGAAACTTTTCACTTCAGCCTGGATGCAGTCTGTTTGCTCCCACTACATATTTTGGATTATTAAAAAAAAAGCTTTCCTCGCAGTTGAAATAGGTCTTTGTGTCAAATACTTTTTCTTAGTGATCAGAAACTTTTACAGCAATAATTAAAATAGTATCAGTAAAAACACAGCAAAATTGTGATAAGTTTGCCTGGTCATATGAACTGATTAGCAAGAATATTTTTTAAAATCATTTCACCCCAAGCAAGGCAATAAAGCCACTAAGACGCTGGAGGTTACTGAGTGTTAGAAAATATGAGAAAAAACATTATTAAGGAGAGAGAATCAGAAAAGAACAAGAATTATAATTTTAATTTCCAACATATATCCTATGAGTGTCAAATTTTCTAAGCCCACTTTCCTCACTACGGGTCCTAGAAATTTCAACTAAGATGTTTCTGATGTTAATTACAAGTGTCAATATTGTTTCCATTTTTGCAAAAATTTTGTCGTTGATCAGATGTTCGGTCCATAGTATTCTTACCATCCTTCTGTAGAACCACATATCTGTTGCTTCAAGTGTTTTCTTCATCTATGAGGAGCTTGTTCAACATTAACTGCCATATAGGAGAACCGATATTATATGAAAGTCCATTTCTCTTTTCTTGGTTTCTAACGAAATTTTCCTGTTTCTTAATACTTAGCTTTGGAAAAGCATCTTTCGCTATCCAAATCCGCCTTTGGATTTCAGTGTCGCACTTTCCGTCTTCTATTAAAACACTTCCAAAATATTTAAATTGTTGTACTTGCTTGATTTTGGTATTTCCAATTTGTAAATTGCAGGTTTGGCTGTCCCCTTTGCCGACAACCACACATTTTGTTTTCTTGCAATTGGTGTTTAGTCTTTTCTTCTTGCTTTCGTTCATTACCTTATAGAGGAGTTCTTTTAGTTTCCTTTCTGTGTCTGCTATCAACACTGTGTCATCTACATATCTTATGTTGTTATGATCGTCTAACAATGAATCCTTTTAGGATTTCTAATTCTCTCAGAATCGACTCATTTTATAGGTTGAATAGTCGGTCAAATCATCCATGTATCTTTACATCCTTTTCTTTTTCGTATATTACTGAATTCATTTTCTATTTGTATGCAGGTGGTTTGCTTACAGTATAGGTTCTGGATTATTTGAATATCTGCCCCAAATATGTCAAGGTTACCTCACAGGTTCTTTGTGATACACTTAAGAGTAGTTTTTTTTTATAATAACATGAAATAAATTACAGTATTTTTCGATTGGAATCATAGTAGTTGCGATGCCCATCACCATCGAAACAACAAAACACAAAGAGAAATATTGTGAAACTAAGAAATAATTAACAAAATATCTGATCCAATCCAATCGAAGCACTTGCTAAACAATCTCCATCATCCCAAAGAAACCAGGATGCTTTGTTTCTTCTCCGATGAGGAGGACATCGACCAAGAGCAGAAAGTTATCAAGAGGAACGGTAGGTGGCCTCAGGTGGACTGGCTTACGGACATGTCACATCGAAACGTCTCGTCATGTGCGTCACTAAGGTGAAGCAATGTCAATCCTGGTTGAGTACCTGAGGATAAGGGACCACTTGGAAAAAGTGCTGTAAGTTTGGATATTTGGGTGGTATAATGGATAATGGCTCGGGAATCATTAGTCGAAGAACAGAGTTCTAATTCAGTTGGCTGAGAAGTCTACATAAAATATGGAGGGTGCTAAGAGACATAATTTAATGTCTAATAATGTCTAATAAATAAAAGTGAAAGTTTTTATTTTATTCCTATTAAATAACTAGCAGGTTTGCACAAAGTAAAGATATATTCACTCTTGAAATCTTTTGAAACAAAATTTTAAATGAACATTTCATTCATAAATTGGCTTGTTATAGTTAAAGAAAAGCTTTACAAATAGGGATGCCAACTTGTTGAAGGCCAAGTAAAATGCAAATTTCAAACACTTTTCGAACTATATAAGACAATATTCTAAAGAGAACTATTTTTGATATAAAAATCAAAACAGTCCTCGAATACAAGAACAGTACAATATGCAAATTAGGTAAACCTGAAAAGTGGTATCACCTGGAAGTAGCTATTATATAATACTGATATTGAGCTATAAATTACTATGAAGTGGAGATAGGTCTTTTTAACCCCAGAATTTGTGGATGAATTGTGCTCCTATTTTGCATTTATTCATATAGATGTAATTAGACATTAAATTACGTCACTTAGCATCTTTCATAATTTACCTAGACTTTTAATTAGCTTGATATTTATTTATGAGAGTTCTTAAATTGAAACATTTTTTAAAACTAAGTTGCAAACTTACAAAAAATTGATGAAGAAAGCTAAATAAAGGAGGACAGTATCTGGAATTATTTAAACAAAATGTGCCATGTCCGTTTAGGCTGTAGGCGATCATGGCTTGCCACAATTTCTTGTTCTTTGTAGCTCTTAATAAATTTTGTCCTTTTGTTATCTCTCCTAAATCTTGCTTCATCACCCATTTACACCATTTAAGTTATGTGTTGTTACCCCCCCTCCCTCTTGCCTTCAAACTGTCCTGTGAGTATCAAATTTCCAAGCCCTCTTTTCTCATTATGTGCTTTGGAAGTTTCAACTGTCTATTCCTGATGTTAAGTATAAGTGTCTTTTTTATTTTCATTTTATCTAAAATTCCGTCGTTCACATGTTTCCGTTGATGGTATTCTCATCATCCTTCTGTAGAAGCACATTTCTGTTCAAGTCTCTTCTTTATCTGTGAGGCGCTTGTTCAGCATTCACTGCTATATAGCATATTACATCAATGAATTGAATTTGACTTCCATTCAAGCTGACTTACACATATGACTCACAAACATAACCTCGTCATGATGTAATGATTATGTTGTTAGATTGGATTACATATTAATTATTTCTTTAAGAAGCCTCATGATCTCTCCCTTTGTTTTTTGATGGGAAGGGATGGTCATCGCGACCACTTCGATTCCAATTGAAAAATACTTTAAATTATTTCATGTTATGGAATTCTATCCTTAAATGGTTTGATAAAGTGTGTAAAAAAAGAACCACTGGAATCACAGGGAGAAGCTTGACATATTTAGGGCAGATATTAGAATAATCCAGAACCTATATTGGCTGATGCATACGGATAGAAAATGAATAGAAAGTAGTGTAAGACAATGTAGTGAAAGAGATAATCAGTTACCCTGAAAAAAAAGTTTGTTTTTGTGCATCTGTCAAAGAAAAATCACCAAAAAGCAGTTAGCAAAAATCTACATCAATGACTAGAAGCTATGCTAATGTTCTTCCCTCCCCTGAATGGCGTGACCAATCAGAAAATTCTCTCAGTGAACAGAAGCCGTTGTTTTTCGCTTATAAAAGGAGAAGATTTTTTTGAGCTTGGTGGAACAAACACGCGTTTTTGCTGGTGAGAAGTGAAGGTAGGACGTGTGAACCCATTTTGTCGTTTCTACGTTGTTTGTTGGACTGTTACGATGGACTATCGTTTGAACTGCGATTTGGCTACAAGTGTCGCAGTCGAGAAACAGAAAAATCTATTGCAGTTGCTACTATCAGTTGACAGTCTTTTCTTTACTACAACAGACAAGGATGTGTCTTTTCAATGGACTTATTCAACCTATAAAGGGAGTCAATTCTGAGAGAATTAGAAGCCCTACAAGGATTCACTGTTGGCAGCCAGGACCTTAACAACATAAGACATGCAGATAGCATGGTGTTGATAAGTAGATGCAGAAAAAAGTTTAGTAAAATATAGATTATAAAATGGATTAAATATTAAATTCGTTTAATGTAGCAAATGAACAAAACGACAGATGTCCATCGTAGTTTGAATAAATTTATTCTCAAATTTAGAAATTTTCGTTTTAAAACGTAACGTTAATTATTTCTGCACACTTCCACACATTTTGAAGATGAAAATCATATAGCTATATTGTTGTATAGATAAGTGTTAGATAAATATATCAATTATTGATAGGTCATCACTTTCCTCACCGGACTTTTTGACAAGAGCAAAGGGTTATCTCTTGTTTGCAGTTTAGGATTGGGTTTCCGGTTCCTTCTGAGGTTTTCTCATCTGCTGTCATTCCCAATAGCCCCCTTGCACCTCAATGGCATTATCGCCTTACTTGGGGTGATTGCAATAAAGATAGATAGAATATTATTACACTTTATTACACTGGATTAATGAAATACAGAAATAAAAGATGTTAGAGCAAAATGAAATAAAATATATACTATATATACTATATATAATATATGACGGATATAATAATATAAATATATATATATATATATATATATATATATATATATATAAATATATAAGATATAAAATGAAGATCTATGAACAGGTCTATGACAGACAATAGCAGGTGATTCTTCTTTAGATAGATAAATTAGATAAATAGATAGGGGTTAGATAGATAGATAGATAGATAGATAGATAGATAGATAGATAGATAGATAGATATGAAAAACCTGGGATATATAGAGCGTGTCCATAAAGTTCGTGTGCACTTTAAAAAAAATTATAACTTTATTTGTATTTGCGATAGAAATAATTTTGTAAAAAAGATTAGAAAGAAGTAAATCTATATTTTTTAGGGTTTTATTGAAATTTTATTTAAGTTTCCAGATGTCCTCCATCATTAGCAATACAAAGGGTAATACGATTTTGAAGTTCACGGAAAGCATTTGCCAACTGATTTAGAGTAATGTCTGAAATCACATTAGTTATTTTAGCTATACTTAAAACTAGGTACATTAAACTTTATAACATTTTTTACAGATTATTTCTATCGCAAATATAAATAAAGTTATAGATTTTTTAAAGTGCACAAGAACTCGATGGACACCCTATATATATATATATATATATATATAACTACACTCGTCTCGGAAAATCTTCGGTTTCTTGATTTGCTAATGGTTAAATCAATTTCGAAGGAAAAAGGTTTTTAAAAAAAGAAAGAGCTAGGAACATTTACGTCTGTCGAAAATAATCGTACAGCATACAGGTCCAAAGCCCAAAGAAAAAAAACCAGATACGAGTAATCAACTAACTAAAAAAGTGCTCGATACAAAGTAGAGTAGACCTGGTCAAACCAAGAGAGCCAGATTTCATTTTCGGATCGTCAGAGCTGGAAAGGTGAAACTGGTTTATCAGACTATAGGTTTGACTATATATATATATATATATATATATATATATGAAGAAAGAATGAGACGAACCAGAAATAAAAATAAAATAAAGCTAATCTAATCTGCTTGATTAACGACGGATTCTCCAGTTAATTAAATATAATTGTACGTTCATTTGTCTTTCCTTTTTCTATATGAACCGGTATCGGGTTTCGATCCCTTGCAAAAGTAAAGATACCTAACGCCAACAGATTAAAAATCGTAATGCAAGAATCAATATCAACTATTGCCCCCACCCCCGCCTGCTCAATTTGACATCTACCACATTAAACGTATTTGCGAAAATATTTAAGATCTAAGTTAGTTTTCGAAAAATGTTAATAAATGCTTTCTACTTGATAATTTTTATCGAATTCGTTTTTAAAGAAGGAATTTAAAAAATCAGTCAGATATGACCGTTAATTTAAGTTCAGATTTCTTTTAGGCGTTGGATTGCCGTGTTTTTAATTTGATTTCTATTCAGTTTTCCATTCGACAAGTGTGAAAACTGCTCGAAATGTAGAAAATAAGACGGAACCATCGATATCCAGTCTAAAGAACTTTTGCTCGACATTTTCTTTTCGCAGTGTACTTTCAGAGCATTTTTATCAAATGTACGTCCGGAAGCGATTCGAACGCATGCGCAGATATCTTCACCGAATCGAGAATCCGGTACCCCAACAACTACCACCTGTTCAACATCCGGGTGACTTCCAACGTAATCCTCAATCAGCAGGATAGACATTTTGACAGTACCCTTGATAATAAAGCCAGATTTTCGACCAGTCATCAATATCCTCCCGTTGGACTGCATGTAGCAAAGATCGTTCGTGTGGAACCAGCCATTCTTGATTGGAGTCACTAAGTTTCCATCATATCCCTTGGTGTTCCAAACGTTACGAATGCATAGTGTTCCCACTTTTCCCATCTCAACCACTTCTTCTTTTTCGTCGATAATCTTTGTCTCCATCCCCGGAAAAGGACGCCCGAGCATTCCTTGTTGGTGTTCGGAGATGTTTTCTTTTGTGAATATTTCTTGGACGCACGTCATAGTTTCCGTACTGCCGTAAGTCATGGAAAAGGCATCGGTGAAGACAAAAGAATGTCGGATCATTTCTTCAGTGATCATATCACCACCCGAAACAATAAACCTGGTACGAAAACCATAATCGCGTATGGACTTAATAAACTGCGGTAACATTAGGATGATAGAACACTTTTCTTTTTTCCACATACTCACCAGGAAATCGTTATTGGCAGGGTCGTTTAAAAATCTCACGTCACCTGTGACAGTGGTGCACCCATTTCCCAGGTAAAACATGGGGTACCCACCCACATACGCCATCGGCCGGTTACTGTAAACAATATCGTCAGCATGAAATTTAGAGATAATGTTATAGATAGTAAAGTTGTTGACAACGTTGAAATGTGTGTGAGTGACCTTTTTAGGGATTCCTGTCGTTCCTGATGTCTGGTTGATAAGAGCGATATCCTCTGGGTTCAAAACTGGTAATTGCGAAAGCTTACTACAATTCCCATCTTCGATTTCAGCCATTAACTCGGACGCCAGGAGAGCATTGGCCGGCCGATTCATTGGATCCACAGCCATTGCTAGTTTCAGAGAAAGACATTCATTGCAGCTCACTTTTCCCCCTGGGTGGATTTCAGCCACGCCTATGAAATTGTCCCACCGTTCTTTAGAGTCTAGAATAACCATGACACAATCTGTAAGAGTGACTTTGACATCGGCAGAACCCATAAGCAAATGGACGGAAACAGCCCCTGCCATCATGATCCCCACATCGTAAACCATCCAGTTGATGCAATTGGACACGCAGTAGGCAACGCGATCTCCTTTTTTGATTCCCAGCTTGATGAGGACTTGAGCAAATTGCAAGGATTTCTTGTACAGCTCCTTTCTGTAAGAGAGAAAGAGATTGATAAAAGTCATGAATGATCTCAATAACTTGATCTTGTGGCGCAAAATCAATGGAAAACGAATGGGTGACATAATTTTCCCCACCTGAACCATTTTTCTTAATATAATTAAAGGAACAATCATATAATATTTTTTGATGGTGGTTGGGGGGAAGTAGGGAGCTATTTCTTTTTGGCCGTGAACATAACTTTTTGTCGCCAGTTAATATGAAAATGATCGTAAATCCAGAATTTCATTAACTATCAAAAAACTGGACAATTTTTCAAACTGAATGTCAACTGGGTATTGTGATAGTTACTAAACTTACGACGAATTCGCGCGCGCCACATTTGTTTTCGGTGGGAAATGTTGGTTTGGTATTTCTCGTAGAGATCTTCGTCTTCTAAAATATACATGAATAAGAGTAATGAATTATTTAAGTATCTTGGTTTTTAGTGGAAAAACAATGGACGACGAGAAGGTGCCATTGAACCTGTTAATTATATAATTATTAGAGCAATGGTCCGAAATTTTTTCATTATCAATCATCTTACTTATTATAAAACGCAGGTTGTGTGTGTGTGTGTGTGTGTCTGTAACGTTTATATGTTGGATCGAATTTCCTACATTTTTTAGCCGATTTCAACAAAACTTCACAGGACTACATAAAATTACCTTGTGGTGGTTCTAACGGGGCCGAAAATGGGAAAAACAGTTGTTTTTAAGAAAATCATTTTGAAAACACGATTAAGACTCATCGTGAGAATGAAAGGGGGACAACTCCCACGAAAATCTAAACAAAGAGCATAGTTTGATAGAAAAAAGCTGAACTTGACGAAAAACAAAATTTTATCGTCTAATGTTCATATTATCATTAAGAGAAAAGATCAAAGTATTTTGGGGGTATTTTTTACATTTTTTAATCGTTCCTAGCACGTCTGAAATTTTCGTTAAAATATTGTTTTTTTTTGGTCAAAAAAAGGACAGAATCATTTTCAATCATTTTTTCGATTTGATAAAAAAGATTAAAATCTTACTTTGATATTCTTTTAAAAATCAATTATCATTTTTTCAAAACTGATTTTAATAAAAACAGAAATTATACTGTTTATTTAAAATATTTTGAACCAAGCTTAACTTAGCTTCTGCACCGAAAAAATGTAATTTGAAAATAAAACAAAGCAGGTCATAACCTTTCGCGTCGCTTGACGATTGACGAAAGGCACATTCATGACGTTTAGATAACTTACGGGAGGAGAATTCTTTCTACGGATGGAAGGAAGTGAACAAATTATTTACCTTGTTACTTTTAAGGAAAACTATCAGCGCTCTAATTTTTTATTTTTTTTTTTTTTATTTTTTTTTTTTCATTTTTACATTTACGATGCTTTATGGAAAATATAAAGAAATTAAAAAATAAGATTGTTAATAGTGAGATTGAATTTCATAAGAAAAAGGTATCTAATTAATTTAGGTACCTTTCTTATGAAATTTTATCAAAAGTGTACATAAAATACTATAATTTTATGTACATTTATTACATTTTACTGTGTTATTTGTATTTGCATTCATTTTATTATTAATTTTGATATTTCATTTATGGAAAAATGTCATAACTGAGATTAATAAAAAATAAGATCATATAAATTAAAGTTTAGCAGTAGTTAAATTTCATAAGATGATACTGTTACTTGTAGGTACCCTTCTCAGTTGAAATTGAAAACTCAAATTAACTTCTCCATACCTGTTTCGTAAAAAGTAAAGGGCTTAACAGCGGAGAACAATGCTGAACTCAAATAATGCAACTAAATTGTATTCTGGTTGGTCTTCCGTACTTGATAATTACTGTCCGACTATAAACACAAAATTACATTTCTTAATTACCATGGCTAATCTGATTGGTCCAAATTATACAATTTTCAAAGCGCTAGACAATCTCACGGACATTTTGAAAGGTTGATGTTGCTTTTAAGTTTTAACTAATGTTAAAATATTTTTTAAATTCAATTTAAAACATTTTTTAAAATTTTTTAAAATTAAAGAAATAAGAAATAATTGTATTAAAAATCAATTTTCATTGAAAAATTTTTTGCTTTCAGAAAATATTGTCCATATTCATAAAAAAAACAAATTAAAACAAATAAAAGCATTTGAAACTAAATAATATATTTGTTTTATTGAGTTTTTGTATGTTACAATTCACAGCTGATTTTCAGGTACGTTGGCAAAAAAAAAACAAAAACGAAAAAAAAACATGATTTGCATTCTTCAAAGCCTTGTGCTTTTAACTATTATAATCACTAAAACCGATGGTCTCGAATTTCTAGAGTTTTTCATAAAATTAGTTATGGGGTGTTAATAAATATAAAAAAATATTTCTGCCATGACTTTAATAAAAAAAAAAACATATTTATAATAATTTGGATCATCTGTGAATAGTTTCTGAAAGTTTCATTAACATCTGACAATTATTTTGCAAGATTTTCCAAATTAATGTGTAAATACAAAAAAAACGCGCTAAAAAATTATCTATGTTATTTACTGCCCCCTTGTTGCGACAAAGAGAAACAAGGTTTTTTAAATCAAAATTTAGAATATTCTAAAAAGATGGAAAAATTTTTTTAAAAATAATTTTAAAAAATTTAGTCTATCCTCTTCATGCAAAAAACATAAGCATTTTGACGATAAAATTTTGTTTTCATAAACTTTGGCGTCTTTTTTTCATCAGACTATGCTCTATGTTTTAGTGGGATTCAATGGAGTGACTTAGGTTAAAAAAAAACCCAGGTTGTTTATGTGTGTGTGTGTGTGTGTGTGTGTGTGTGTGTGTGTGTGTGTGTGTGTGTGTGTGTGTGTGTGTTCCTTTATATATGGGATCGGATTTCTTATATTTTTCAGCCGATAAAACAAACATCCACTTTTTTTTTTCGGCAGGTAGTATTTTTATTGTCTTGTACACTTTTTTTTTCTTTATTTACATTCAGAATGCTTTAAAAATTCCATTTACAAGACAATTCTTTATAATAAAATTCTATTCACCAATCGATAGACTCATAACGATTGTAAACAATGTTTTTGTTTGAATTTGTTTTTTTTCACGAATTGGTCAAACCCAAACTAATTAAGACATGCGTGTCCGTCAACCTTAAACAATAATCTTTGTCAATTTTATTTTTCAGTCTTTATGATGGTCGATACTTGATCTATCTTTTTGTTACATCCCCGGGCAACGCCGGGCTCTACTGCTAGTAATATATAAACCCTGGGTATATATATATATATATATATATATATATATATATATATATATATATATATATATATAGATAGATAGATATCCAGGGTTTATATATATATATATATATATATACGGATAGATAGATAGATATAGGGTTTATATATATATATATATATATATATATATATATATATATATATTAGTGATGGGACAGTACCAATATTTTTACCGATTCTGATAAAATTTCCGATACTGTTCTAAATTTCCGAATTTGATACGATTACGGAATCTGATTTCGACACCAACAATGATTAAAATTCATTATTTTCAATCCCTCCAGTTGGTTTGGGAAACTTAATGAAAAAAGTACATTTATTAATAAAACATTTAGTAGAAAAATGAATAAAAAAAGCTTATGGAATAAAGTCAGATATTAAAAAAAAATTGCGTAAGAGTTCAAACAATAAAAAAAACAATTTTTAAGTAAATCACTTAAGTACATAGCTATTCATATCTGAGTCCCAAAATTCTTAAATTATCCTGTAAAAACATTATCATCTATCCTGTTTCGCCTTTTATAAATGTTACCTCCAATACTAAATAACCTTTCATTTTCATCAGAAGAGTGAGGTGCTGATAGATATTTCCTGACACTGTGATAGGAAATTCTAGTTTATTTGAATTCCACCACTGAAAAACATTATCATTACTTTTTATATTTTTTAATGCAATATACAGGGTCATTGAAAAATAACACCTTATCTCATGTAATTCCCGCCTAAGGAAACGTAAATATCTACCACCATCCAATTTGATCCTTTGGATTAAGTGCTGATCGAAACTCATTATATAGAATTTTATTTTTAATTTCTGCTTAAGAATAATTGAAAATTTGAATTTTCAAATAAAATTTCATATAATAAGATTTGAATTTTTTCTCTAGGGTTTTTAAATACAGTCAACACATTTTTTTTTCTTTTTTATAAATTAAAAAAATAATAAAAATTCTTAAAAGACAGCTCGGCAGAACAATGTGAATTCATTTTGTGTTTATATTACATAATTTTGATTATAATTATAAAATTAATAATTTATAATATTAAAAGGGTCAATTAACAATGTTTAAAAAGAAATAAAAAATAAAAAAAAAACTTATCTTGAATTGAAACAGACTTTAAACTAACTTAGATGAGTGGCTGGTGTAATAGATTATTGCTTGTAATTGTTAACCGGAGAGCCGTTTCATTTTCAGGTGGCTTCGTTATATTCACAAACGCGCAAATACCCTTGGGAAAGGCATGAATCCATCTCTTCTCGCTCCAGATATGAATTAATTTGTTGCATTTATCTAAGAAAAAAGAATCCTACCAATCTAAAAACATTTTCTGACTTTAAATAACCTGCAAAAGGTTGATAAGCCGTAGAGAACGAATCAATCAATCAATCAACCAAAAAATGAATTTGAAAGCAACAGTGGGTTTCGGCGGGAAAAGTTGGATCGGTCTGTCGTGTTCAAATTCCAGCAGATAACTTTGCGCTCATTTTCGCACAAATACCAATGGAAAGGAAATAATCAATTGCTTCTCTCCCCACCTACGGGTTAATAGCAGGACGTATTGTGCTCTATATCCATGGTTATCTATCTATCTATCTAAAAACTCAATTTTCAAAGGAATTAGGGAACCTGAAACGTTTTATAAGAGATCCGACACTTCTCGCAGAAAACATTTTCCGGAGATTACCCAACCAGAGGTTCCGTCATACCTCCCCACAATTGTGACTCGCCGGTAATACATTCACGAGAAACATTAACATAAACTAATACAGATTGACAAAGTAAAAATATCTATCATCATTAATTTTCAAGTACTTAAAAATTTCTTTCTCCCACCAAACATTATTTTCTGGCCTTTTCTATAAACAAATATGACTCAGGTGACCAATGATTGCATTAGTTTATATTATAGTCTGGTAGAAACAAAGAAAAGAGTCCTGAACTGTTTCGGGATATCAGTCCTTCTATATAGCAGTGAATGCCGAATAATCTCCTCAAAAGTGAAGAAAAGACTTGAAGCAACAGAAATCCTATTCTACAGAAGGTTGCTGAGAATACCCTGAACCGAATATGTGGAAACAACAAAATTTTAGAGAAAATGAAAATAAAAAGGAGACTTATGCTTAAGATCAGAGAGAGACAGTTGAAATTTATAGGGTACATAACGAGAAAAGAGGGCTTGGAAAATCTGATACTCACAGGATAGATTGAAGTAAGCGACAGAGGTAACCAAAACATAACCTACTTAGTGAGCTTGGTTAAATGGATGGCAGAACAAGATTTAGGAGAAATAGCAAAAGACATTTATTAAGTGCTACAAAAGAAAGGAAATTGTGGAGAGCCATGATCGCCTACATCGTGTAGGAACACGGTACAAAGAAGAAGAACTGCGACAATAGCCGAGGAAAGCAATTTTTGCATGATTCATCACCAAATGCGTTTTTTTTTGGCGGGGGGTCATCTGTCGTATCATATAGACGTATGGATTCACGCACCACCAATTCAGACAAAAGTCAACCTTTCCTTTATCATCTAAAAAGAAAATTTAAAAAAGGTCACAAAATGAAAATTAAGGATTTACAAAGATGACACATCCTCACGATAACAGATGACAGAAAATGTGACACCGAATATGCGAATGTGCATTGGAATAGCGAAATATGCCTCCCAAAAACTAAGCAAAATAACGTGAAAAGAGGGCAACGATGACTTGTGACTTCGTGCTAGCACAGCTATCGACGGCCCCCAGAGGTTTCGTCTACCCAATTTCACTCGCAAGGCTTGGGTCAACCCGTGGTATGGTTTTCAGGCACTTTCCAAAGGTACTGCACGCTGGGATCGACCCTTCCAATCTGATAACATCAGGAAGTCTCCTTCCTGACAAATCGACCATGGTGAGATTCATAAACTGGGTCTCATGTTCAGAATGTGAACATTCCAACCACCCGGCTCCATAGATGAAATAAATACTATTTAATATAAAAAAAAAAAAATCGTCTACTCAAATCCAGGTATCCATTATAAATAACGTTTGATGTAATAAAAAACATATTGGATTAAAATTCAATAATTACTTTAGAAATTGCTTCAGTCGGATTTCGTTGGTAGTTTTTGTTTAGCGGCATATCAACCTCTATCTGTTATTTACTGCCAAAATCTAAATATTTTGATTAGTTTGGTTTGGTTGATTTTGTTTAGTGACATATCAATGCCGAAATCTAAATATTTTGATTGGTTTGGTTTGGTTGATTTTGTTTAATGGCATATCAACCTCTATGGGTTATTTAATGCCGAAATCTAAATATTTTGATTGGTTTGGTTTGGTTGTTTTTGTTTTAGCGGCATATCAACCTCTATGGGTTATTTAATGCCGAAATCTAAAAATATTTTGATTGGTTTGTTTTTGGTTGATTTTTGTTTAATGGCGATATCTAAATATTTCAATGGTTTGGATTTTGTTTATTTAATGCCGAAATCTAAATATTTTTGGTTTGGTTTTGTTGATTTTGTTTAATGGCATATCGGTTATTTAATGCCGAAATCTAAATATTTTTATTGGTTTGGTTTTTGATTTTGTTTAGTGGCATATCAACCTCTATGGGTTATTTAGTGCCGAAATCTAAATATTTTGATTGGTTCGTTTGGTTGTTTTTTTTAATGGCATATCAAGTTATTTAATGCGAAATCCATGGGTTATTTAATCGAAATTTAAATATTTTGATTGGTTATGGTTTACTCACAATACTGAAATCTAAATGATTTTTGTACGCAAATCTATATTTTTTGGGTGGTAGGAAGATAGTAATGGTTTTAGTGATATGTCTTACTAATTAACCCATAGCTGTGGGAAGAAGAGGTGGATTACTATCTACCCGAATGTCATTTGCGTGTAAGTAATATAACTACCCTAACCAGAATTGGAACTCGGCTCTCCGATTAAAAATTACATCACCCACATATCCAAGCTTACAGCACTTGGTATTCAAGCGGCCACCCATCTAGGTGCTGATCGGGTTCAACGTTGCTTAACTTCGGTGATCCTACGGAAACTGGTATTTCAACGTGGTATGTCGTAAGCCTACCGTGCTCATAAACTTTCTGCAAAAATCTCGCCGTTTTCATCCTATTTTTTGGTATATATATTTGTTTTGTTTTTTTCAGTACAGCTTGTGAAGGCCTTTTTGTTCTTCCATCAGAGTAAAGAAAATTTATTAAAAACGTGCGCAATATTGTTGATTTCTAGGTTTTCATTTCACAGAGATATTTATACTCCTTTGGTTTTATCCAGTGGTGGCATCCTACCGGTTCTCAGCAGTTCGCATGAACCGATTCTTAAAATCATAAAATCTTAGCGAACCGGTTGGATTATCCGAAAATAATCTTATATATTAATAGCCGATATATAATAGGAAAAATATAAAGTTTTGCTGCGGATGAAAGAGGGTTTGCTGAGATGAACATAATTTATTCTGACAAAAGAAATAGACTTGAAGTTAAAAATGAGGCTACAGCAAAAAAAAAAAAAAAAAAAAATGTAGAAAGTGGGGAAGGAAGATCGTTATGCTTCTATTTTTCTGTACTTAGTGATTGAATACTTTGTGCCGATGAAAATTACGTAACTATTTTGGCATCTGCTCGATCCCATTACCCATAAGAGAATGTAGCACATGGCCAACATTTTAACGTGGGAACCTACATACATTTGGGTTAATGATAAAAAACAAACAGTGCCCAGTTCATTCGGCATATGACTGCAAATGTCAGGCTAAACTCTCTGACCTCGTCTAGTGAACCATCTGGATACAGTAGAACCAATTTAAAAAAAACATCTACACGCTGAAATTCAAGTAGAAGTAATTTAAAGATAAAATAAAATCGGAGGTCGAATGACAAGAGAACGATTTTCGACATTCGACAACGCTCCTCAGAAAGACTATGAACTGATTAGAAAATAAACCATGCATTCCACAAAAATGTTTATGTTTTTAAAATATTACCTCCGTTTTCATCAATGGTAACATAATGTTTTTGTCTTAAAATCTCCGAAAAAACTTCCGAGGTTTAAGTGAGATTTTTATATTCACACAGTGAAATGGTAAAATTAAGAATTTCCGTACAGAAAATTAGCCTTCCTGAGTATGACGATAAACTACATCGGACAGCAAGACCTTTGATCAGGGTGTTTTGAGGAGCATGGAACCACCTCTTAATTGCTGGTGTTCCCAGGTCCAAGTTATGGGCAAATAGTTAACCCCACCCTTCCCACAAAAGGGTCAAAATACTAAGAAAGTATAAAAATAGGTTTTAATATCACCAATACTTTTTGGAAAAAAGTGGTATGTTTTTAAAAAAGAAAATATTACCAGAAATCTATCTATCTATCTATCTATCTATCTATCTATCTATCTATCTATCTATTAAATATTACAGCAATACATATCTGGAAAAATATTACCAGCAATACATTTCTGGAAAAATATTACCAGCAATAAAAATCTTGTTGGCCTTAAATAAGCCTTTGAGGTTAATATGCCGTAAACCAAACCAAACCAAACAGAACATTATGCATTTTCGTACAGAAAACACTAAGCATTCATTAGACGAAATGTTAGCGTTACTATCGATTAACATTTATAAAATCTTTCTCTTAAAAATACAACACTATTCTCATGAAAAAAAAATCTGTTCTAAGAGAATGATTAAATTCACTATTATCACTCACGTATTGATGTGAGTTTTCTTCCAAACTTTTTGTTTTTAGGTAAATTCTAATCGGAGTAGGTAGGTCCACCTATCGTCCGGTTCACGTTTTTTTTTTTAGCAAGAGTAGAGGTTTACCATTAAATGCCCCCAAAACTCCCCCCTTGTGACAATTGTACTTCTGTGCTTTAAGTAAAATTCTTATGTTCTCATATAGAATCCAGTGAAAAACATATTTGTTTTATGAGTATATCGTCAGTAGTAGCACTTTTGTAGCTAAGCTGTTGACCCTTCTTTACTCCAGTAAATTGGGATGCGGAACATACATGGCTCCAAGAAGTCACACGGGCACTGTGACGGCCACACCTCGGTTAACGGTATCGACCTGCCGGCTAAATTGATAGTCGGAAGTGTTTCCCGACCGATGCCAAGCGGTCATCGGCCAGTCATCAGCCTGTGGGTAGGAGCTGCACCTCAGAGGTCATCGGCTTTATCAGTGGGTGGAGAAACATTTGAGAGGAAGCACGCGGTAGCCTCAACATCCTCAGTGTAAAAGGCACTGGCAAGCTATTACACTATTTTGTCTTGAATGTCACCATGAGCCACAATTATTAGATGGAGAGAAATGGTGACCACCTGTGGCACAAAATACGCTAAACGAATAAATGAATAAATGGTTGAAATGGTCAAATTAGCCATTTCCATAGAGGGAACACTGAGCGTTCATTGACTGAAGTGTTACTGTTACTATCGGTTGAACATTTATAAAATCTTTCTCTTAACACTACATTAGTCATCTCGGATTTTTGAAAATGGATAGTCCCCTGGCGTCGGGCCTCCTACGACAACTGAGCTACAACTGCGCTACCCCCCATGCTACACACCCTCAATGAGTCAGGAGAGTAAGTGGAGGAGGCAAAACAAACAAATTATCAACGAAGTATTACTAGTGCTTTAAAAGTTTTAGGATAACAACCCCCCCCAGTTTTTTCATGAAAATAAGGTTCCCAAGTTCATTAATTATTATCGCTCTCATATTGTTAAGAGTTTCCTTCTAAGCCTTTTGTTTAAGTCAAATTCTAATAAAGTAAATACGTTCGCCTATCGTCCGGTTCACACTCCTCCCTGTTCTTTTTTTTTATAACAGGAGTACATACATGTTTATTCCTTGTTTCCTGTTTATGATTGAGTTTCCGGTTCCTTCTAAAATCTTCTCTTTCTCATTCACTCCTAGTAGTCTTAATGGCATTATCTCTTGGCTTGGGGTAAATTGATTAAAAAATATGCAAAGTTAACATCTTTATTACATCATTATTTCCCCTTCTGTTATATGCTATACATTTTTGTTGTCGCCGCTGTTGAAAGTCTTCAAATGATGTGGTTTTCGTTACTTAAGCTCTTTATTTGTGTATTGATTTGAAATAGGATTTGATGAAGAATTCTCTTCTTTAAGACCTAAAGGATTCATTCATTTGAAGCCATTTTGAATCATTGATTTTAGAATATGTTTATAGATAGATGATAGTCTAGACATTTTTGAATGGGTGCTTATCAAGAATATCTAAATACATAACAGAAGCACCAAACCAAATGTGACAGTAATATTCAATGCATGGATGGATGGTAAACTTATAAATGTGTAAGAAGCCAGAAGAGTGTTTCACAAGTGAGAAGCGCGAGAGGAGGAACTGTTACAATAGAAATAACTGAGACATCCGGAAGAGGCATGGAATGTGGAATTTGAACAATCTACCCCCGTGGACGAAATAAATGATTCATTTCGAGATTCCAATCACTTGAAGAAGACGGTAGAATAGAATAGCCGAAACGTTGTGAATATGGCAATGAAGATTAGAATAACAGTTTGAATAATAGAAAGAATGACATAAATTACGGTTACATCTAGCCATTTAAAGTGTGCCACCAATCTCGTACTGTGCTTAAATTCCTAAAGTCTAGATATCAAAGAGGAAAGCTCATCAGAAGAATTACCATGAAAATATTTATAGAAAAATGGCACAGGGAAGCAATGTTACGGTATTGGGAAAATGACCGAAGGCGAGTATTTTCTCTAGAATATTTAAATACTTAAACAAACCACCAGACCAAATGTGAAAGCAATATTCAATTCATGGATGAATGGAAAAGTTATAAATGGGTAAAATAGATTCTGTGAAGAAAAATTGTCTATCACGTCACAGTGAAGTGACTTTCCTAGCGACAGACTTAGTATAGGTCTATATCCTAGATGGGTTGTAGTGAAGGGAGATAACCAAGAGAGTTATTCTCTTTCCAAATACTCTATTATAATGTTCTTATCATTTTTCATCTCTTTTCCATCTTTTTTAACCTTTTCTGCTAATAGAATATTAACTAATTCGATTGAACTTTAACGTCAAAAAATGATTCCATCAAATATAAGGTTTATATCAACTGAAAAGAATTAAATTTAAAAATGCAGGGTTTTGAAATTTGAGAAAAATGACAAAAGCAAAAATTAATTAATTTTTTATTTTATTACTTTAAATTACAAATAAATTATGAAAGGAAAAAGTCATGAGAACAAGATTAGAAATGTTAGCCATACACAGAAGAATATTATAATTGAAATTCCTTGTTTTTTAGTTATTTATTACTTACATGTATGTTTTCATTCTTAGTATATATAACATTTTTTACATTAAATGAGGCTTGGGTTTTGATTAAATTAATTTTTAATTAAATTTATCTGAAATTTGAAATTGCTTTTTTTGTAAAGAGTGAAGATATTTTCATCAGTTTTTCAAATGAGTTTCAAATTGACGAGAGAGTCATGAATGCACAAAACAGGACAAACAAACATGGACACAAAATCTGGGACACTTATTAAATACTGAGTAGACATTATTTGTCCCACCCAAATTACCTTCAGAATAGATAGTTGATAGTTTAGACATTTTTGAACGTGTGTTTATCAAGAATTTCTAAATAGACAGAAGAAGGACTGGGTCATATGATAGCCATATCCAATGCATGGATGAATGGTAGACTTATAAATATGTAAGATAGATTCTGGCGAGAAAAATTGTCTAGCATAAAAAAGTGAAGCAACATTCCCAGCAGCAGACCTATCAATTAATTCAATATAATCTTTCCACTTCATGTCAGCGGAAAACGTTAGCCAGGGAAAATGCAATGAAATACTCTCTTGTAGGTTAGTATCAGCCAAGTTGATGGAAGACAAAATGGTTCTCTAAGACAAATACGTTAAAATATTTGAGATCAGCTCCCAATTTATCTTATCGAGCCAATCAGAATTACCATTAAAACAGGAGTAAATAGTTGTGTTATCAGCAGAGATAACAAATTAAGAACAGATGACATCAGGGAGGTCGTTGATAAAAATTACCAACAATGTAGGTCCAAGTATAGAGCCGTGGGGTACACTTGTATTAATACAAAAAGATATAGAAGAGTGACCTTTCAAGATAACTTACATTTTGTGAGTTGATAAAAAAGTTTGAATCGAATAAAAAAATTATACTATTTGTTATGACTCTTTCAAGTACTGATGGAAGTTTCCTTCCAAACCTTTTGCTTAAGGTAGAGTGGAATACTAACATCTGGAATATATAATGATTTTGCATTGTAATAACATGCATTATCCATTTTAATTGTAGCTACTATTGAAAGTCTTCAAGTGATGTGGTTTTCTTTATTTGTGTTACTATCTCAAATAGGATTTCATGAAGAATTACCATCTTTGAGAGCTAAACGATTCATTCGTTTGAAGTCATTTTGAATCATTGATCTTAGAAGACGGTTGTAGATAGATGATAGTTTAGACATTTTTGAGCAGGTCAGGCACAATGCATGATATTCAAGCGAACATTGTATAGTGAAAAATTCAGATAAAAAAACATCAACTCATTACTGTGTGTCAAGCTGCGGACTTATGGATTCACGTCGGAGAATAAAGCCTAGCAACTATTTTCTTTGTTTGTTTTCTAAATTAGTACCGTTTAAATTGAAACCAACGTACCTGGTGATTTCATATCGTTCATCTTTGCTGTGGTACATCACCATGGCTATTTTGTCAGGTTTTTCTTCTGCTAGCTTCTGTATCCGTTCTGGAATGGTTTCATAGGAATACGCAATGTTTCCTGGTTGGTGGAAGTAGCTCTTCTTCAGCATGATTGGTTCGTTTAATTTCTCTTCGTCTGCCAGCTTTTTGTGACTTATGTCTATTTTTCTTTAGGCTTATTCTGTTTCCTTTTACCAAGTGGTCTGCAATGAAGATGTCTAGGATAAATAATTGGTGTGAACTAAACAAAAGATAAAAAGAAAAGAATAACTGTAAGACAACATTAGTAGAGTTTGTTTGCTTGTTCACATTAAACAGTTTCACATAGAGTTAAAAAAGAAACATTCAGTATACATACTTGCCAGAGATGGGATCTTTGAATATAATTTTTTGTTCCAAGTAAGGAAAATAGATATTACCGCTTTTCTTTGATATAGACTTCTGTCTTATAATAACAATTACTATTTACAACCGTTTTGTGTAAGACTATAATTTTTCTTTATATTTAATTTACGGATATAAAAAATATTTGTGAGTTTTTAAATAGCAATTTCATGGGGCAATTTTCTTCTAAATTTCTTCTACTTTATGTGTTTTTCTTTGGAAATTTAGGAATAAATAAAATCTAATTTGTTGTTTACTTTACGTGACTAATTGCTGTTACATAGTTACTGTATATGACCGTTGTCACTGAAAATGAACCGAGGTGCACGTAAAAAATGTCAATATTAAATTTTTGATTAAATTTGTATTTAGATACATTGTATTTATTTTTAATTTTTCTAGTTCAATTGTTCACCTATACTGCATATGATCCATCATTGTACATAATTAGGTTACAATAAAACTTGTATTTTAAACGAATACCACTTGAGATGTAGTAGAGTGTGGGGTCCCGTATCACAGATTCGGCGAGACCCGTATTATAATTTCGGGGAGATCCGGTATCATCGTTTCAGAGAGAGGGTCATGAGACCCCTGCATTGGTCCTGTGTCCAATCCATTCTATTCTCAGTATCATTCTATATTATTCTAAAAAAATAAAAATGTTAATGCAAAATAATTAAATATCAAAATAAATAAATAAAATAAAATAAATAAATACGCAACCAACAAAGAGTTAATCAGTTGACAATTATAGTCGTTGATCCAAAATTTATCTCCAGTTTGTACATTATATGGCTTTACCAGGTGTTTTTTGAAGACAAACAAATGTCTGGTTGCTGGAAGGAGGGTATTTATTCATATTACATTTAGGATTCTATTAGTTTTATTTTATTATTATTTTTATTTTATTATTCATTTAATTTATTTTTATTTTATTTTATTTATTTATTTTATTTTTAAATTTATTTATTTTCATTTTTATTTTATTTTTGCTTCACTTTTAATTATTTTTATTTAATTATTTTCACTTTATTATTATTTTCTTTTATTTTCTTATTTATTTAGTTTGTTTTTTATTATATATTAATATATAATTTATTTATTAAAGACATATTTTATGTTTAACGTTGTTATTTTATAGATAAGTATTTAAGCAAATTCTGTTTATGATAAACAGTATTAAATAACATTTACCAGCCTGAATGAGAAATTTTTATAAATTGTCGGACAAATATATGACGTCATTTGCTCGATACGAGAGCAGTTATGAATGTACGAGATTCATGGAAAATTGAGTTTATAAGCAGTAAACCCCTTGTTACCGAACGCTTTTTGGCTATTCATATATGACGGTTTATAGGATTTTCGAATGAAAGAACGATTATTTTTATGAAAACCCGACGGACATTCGGTAAATGTTATTTAATACTGTTTATAGTCATTATTGTATTTTATTTATTATATATATTATATATTATATATATATATATTTATCTTCTTTATTTTCACCAGTATCTTTTTATTTTATGCATAAACCCCCTTCCATGTTGTTTCTGCTTTTTAAACTTGATCTCCACAAAGTTATTAGACCGATGGCATCCCAGAAATAGTCATTAAGAAGTGTGCTCCCGAGCTATCTCTTGTTCTCTCTAAGCTGTCAAATAAATCTATGCCTGCTTGCTGAAAGTCATCGTAAATTGTTCCAGTTTTTAAGAACTCTTGTGAACCGTCTGACCAATCCAAATATCTGCCTGTTAGACTTCTGCCTCTTTATAGGAAACTTCTAGAAGTCCTAATCAATACTGAACTGTTTCGTCACAGGGCCTTTTCTCAGACAAGCAATATGGTTTTCGTATTTACAGACCAAGTGCCGATGTATTACTTTTAATTGCGGAAATATATATATGTTTGGGATAAAATATATCGATAGCGCTGAATATCTCGAAAGTCTTTGACGGGGTCTGGCATTCAAGTCTACTTCACAAGCTTAAAAGCTACGTTTTTCTCCGGGCACGTTTTTGAGTTGATCCAGTCGTTCCTATCTAATCGTGAAATGAAAACTGTCCTGAACGGTCACTCGTCTACATCCTTTCATACTAACACGGATGTCTCCCAGGGCTCCATCCTTGGTTCTACCCTGTTTTTAATCATTAATGACCTTCCCGATGACATCAGCTCTCAATTTGGAATCTACGCTGAGGATAGAATCATTTAATCCTCCATCGATGGTAAGGCTGATCAGTCAGACAAGATCAAAATGCCATTTACAAACGGCCTCAAGACTGTCATTAAATGGGACAAAAGATGGCTTGTCAATTTTAAAGCCTCCAAAACTAAAATTCTGTTGATTAATCATCTGAGAGACCCCACTCTGCCTTCCATCAGCATGGTTGATGCTATCCTCCAGGAAAGTGCCCCATTGCGCGTCCTCGGGACAATGTTCTCAGCTGACATGACTTGGAAAGACCACATTGAATGCATCGCTAGATAAGCTAATGTCGGTTCACTGTGTCGGGCGAGACAATTTTGCACTCCTCAATCAATCTTGCATATCTTTAAGTTTATCATTCATCCATGCTTAGAGTATTGCTGCTATATTTGGTCCAGTGACCTTGCTATTTTCCTAGAGCTCCTTAATAAGATCCAAAGAAGAATCAGCAATATTATTGGCTTGATCTGGCGACTCGGATTCAGTCAGTTGCCCACTGCCATAAGGTTGCCTCACTGTGCCTTTTTATATATACTTTCATGGTAATTGTTCGGATGGGTTCTTCGCTATGGTACCTAGACTGTATGAATTTAAGTGCAATACGAGATTGGCAGAGAGTTGAACTAGCTAGATGTAGCCGAAACTTCTATGCTGACAGTTTCTTATCATACACTTCTTGCTTGTGGAACTCCATTTCGGCTCCTTGCTTTCCAGTCAATTTTAATCTGCAAAAATTTAAACTGTCCTCCTGATTACTCTTTTCTCTTTCTTCTCATTATTAATGTTTCTGTTCTTAATTTCCCCACACTCTGTAATCCCTTGCATAAGTGGGTGTACCGCACTTCTTGGAATGATATTTAAATTATATATATATATATATATATATATATATATATATATATATATATATATATATGAACACGGATGCAATGTGAGAAATTGTTTGGAAAATAATCGGACTATAACTTCATATACATACATAAAAAAAACTTACATATTTAGTAAAAAATAATATAAAAATTGCTCTTGATAATGGCTAAAAGAATAGCCGAAAGTGTTCGGATATGCAGAAATTTTGGACAGTTTTTACACAGTCTGTGTCCAGAAAAGAAAACATTTGTACAAATACAATAAAAATTAAATAAAAAGCTCAGTCGCAGTACTTTGCCAGTCTGCCTAAATACAATATATATATATATATATATATATAGACATAGACAGACAGACAGATAGATAGATAGATTTATTTTTAAGGCAATAATGGATTATATTTTAATCCGACACACACACACACACACACACACACACACACACACACACACACACATACATATATATAATTGGTTGTATTGTATTTTTTATAATATATGATTAATTTTATTTTCTTATTACGATTCAAGGAAGATATAATAGTACGAATGAGATTTGTACTTCTGTTTGTAGTTAGTATGCATCTGGTTGCAATATGGGAGTTTCATATACTCAGGGTCCTTTGAAGTATATTGTATTTAACGTGTGTTGAGGATTTTGATATATATCTTATTTGTTCATTTGGGAAATGGAAAATAAAAAACGATTTTCATACACACGCGCGCGCACGCACACACACACACACACACACACATATATATATTTCTCAATAAGTAAAAGCACATTTGATATAACGACAGTTTTTCCTGTGGGTTTGAATCCTGCCAGAAGGCACATCTATTTTGTTTAGTAATATTTATCTTATATTTAGACTGGTACATGAAAATAAATAAACATGCCGTTTAATCAGTAAACTATAACGTCTAATTAAATATAAGTATCCAGTAAAAAAAATAACGTTTAATTTTTACGCTTAACGCCACCAAACGAAAAAATTTAAGAATACTTGAAAAACACAACATATTTGAAAGAAAGGTTGCTTCCCAAATATACATTATATATATATATATATATATATATATATATGAACATACATACACACACACAGATATATATAAGGGGAGAGAAAGGGAGAGAATATGTGAGAAAGATGAGTCCACTGGGTCGAATTCCAGTCGAATTCCAGGTGTACCCAGATTATAAGCAATATATGTGTATGTATGTGTTTGTTAGGATTCGTATGTGTGTCTATGTGTATGTGTCAGTGTATGTGTTTGAGATGCCTATCAATATACAGAGTGCGGCAGAAATATCTCTCACATAATGGTAAAATATAAGTAAGTAGCAGTGGTATCTTACCATTTTGTGGGAGCTATTTCTGGGAGATATATATGGGTGGTATTTCTGCTGCACGCTATATTTACGAAGTCAAATCACTATTATTATTCGTTAAATACTGTCATGAATTTGTAAACAATTTTGTGAATGAGAAAAATTGTGGATAAAACGATCCAATAATTTTACCATTTTTTTTTTTTTTGTCGAATCTTTCAGTTTTCTTGTTATCGCTTCTAACAGATTTCCGATGCAACTTTTTTTTTATCTTCAAGAATCAACCCTCAATAATTCGCGTGAAATTATCGCATGAATCTGATTTTTTTTTTTTTCAAAAAATCAACTCTCAATTCTCTTTTCTCTATAACAAAAAATTGTAATACTAAAATGAAGTAAAAAAAAGTAGAAATTATGGTATATAAAAAAACGACCTACCGTCCGAATAAGAACGTCCGCAGAACGTTACAAATCTTCAACAATAAATCACCAGTTGGCGTCCCTCCCAAAAAAGAAAAAAAAGATGTTGGGGTAGAAGAGGAAGGCAAAAACAGAGAGTAAAAAAAGGTGAAGATAGAGAGATAAATATATCGAGAGTGAATGTAAAAGAAATGCTAAGAAGAATGAGCGGAACGATTGCTTTGGTGTGCATGCATTTATGTGAATATTAATTACAGTATCAGTCAAGGCTGCGTACTACCCACCAGACCTCTGACCGGAGGATCCAAGCCTTATCGGGGGCCTTGGGCAGTACTTTGTGACCTACCCGATCTTATCAACATTTACTTTTTTTCTACTTACATTTAGATACGTTACAAATTAAACTAAGCAAATTAAACTAAAACTTTTTTTAAAGCATTTCACCCCAAGCAGGGCGAGAGTGCCACTAGTACGCAGGGATTTACAGAGAGTGAAATTAATAGAAAAAACTGGGTATAGGGGAGATTAAAGAAAGGATAAAAGATGAACGGGGTTCAAAAAATGAAACAAATAACAAACACAACGCACAAACGTGTACATTCTATTCATATATATAGCACATTTAGGGGCTAAGATATACAAAATATAACAATTAACTAGTAGGTATGAAGTATATAAAAATATCAAGACATACATACAAGTAGATATAAATTAACCACAGTTAATGAATAAACATTCATGAAAAAATTTATCAAGTGAAAATAAGAAAATAAAATTTTAAAAATTATAATCTTCAATTTGGATCAACATGTTTCAACAATTTTTATGTCTACATGTAATCATTAATCGTTTACGTGTTTAACAAATTAGGATTATTTAAATGTTTTAAAATAGTTAATTTTTCTACAAGACATAGATTACATCTGTTGCCTTTCCCACTATAAAATTTGGCTTTAGCTATTATATCCCACGTAATAATGGGTGTATTACCACAATTCTTTAATTGCCAGAAACACTTGGGGAGAGCTGTGCTATTAATGTATCTTATGTTATTAAAAGTCTTCTTATGATTATAGAACCAAAGGAGTCTGAGTCAGTCAGTTATGTGCCATGCGTGATACACGCTTAGGGGATACATGACTGACGAAGCCTATGAAACAACATGGAGACATAGAATAACGAAAAAGCTATACAGTCTTGGATTAAAGTGTCAGTCAGCCAGTCATGTGCCATGCGTGATACACGCTTAGGCGATCATGTATCGAAAGATACATGACTGACGAATTTTTCTCGCAGTAGGTTGCCATTTTTTTTCTGCGGTAGACCAGTTGCCCTTCAAGGTTATAGAACCCGGTCTGTCCTGCTATTTACTCAAAACTGGAGGTGGGGGAAGAAGAGGATTCATGCCTTTCTCAAGTGTATTAGCATGCAAGTGAATGTAATGGATTCGACTGGATTTCGAATCAGTGGACCCAAAATAAAATTTAACGATGTTATTGTTGTGATACTAAGCAAACACCTCCATCTCTGCTCTATTGTCATTGCCTTCCACTAACATTTTCTGTTTCTCTTGCCTCTTATTAATTGCTATATGCCTCTTTTCTCCTATTGATTTCCTGTAATGGCGACTGGAGATAAATAAAGGATTTGTTTCATCCATTCGACGGTCTTGTCCTTAACCTACCGTAATCGGCGATGCAGATATCCATTATCCGAATGTATACTAGCTCGACGGACAATATTTTTAGCGGACAGGTCTTATCTTTTCGGCAGTTGTATTTATGTTCTGTGATTCTAGTGTGACGTCACCCCGGGCCCTCCGCGCCCGCCGCCGTCCTGTACTGTGACGACCAATGTGACTTGATCCTGGTCACGGCACCAATTGTGACGTTCTAACCCTTTGCTGATTCGGATGGGAATCTGGTTACATTCGGTATTAGCTTTGTCGTTCCCAGCTCGCCTCCAACGTCTGGTTACCGAAGTAACTGCTTTGATTTCTAGTCTAGCCTACCCACGTTTTGATTTGATCTTAGGTAGCCGAAATCAATCAGTCGCCGGGCCACAATGCAAGCCGAGTCTGAGCAAAGGTAACACCGCACAAGTATATGTAAAAGGAAATAAAATAACAACTCGAAAAGCTCAAATGTGTTAAAAAAAGAATAACATTATTTTAGATCTGGTTGCTGAATACAGGACTGCATCTTTCTCCCAAACCACTAATATGGATTCGTGACACTTTGTGTTTGTTAGGCGAGTCTTAACATCTTAAGTTGTTTTTTATTTTAAGAAACTGTTTTTTTTTGTATCTTCAGGCGATATTCGTAAAACTAGTTTTGGTGGTGTGAGTCTAAGTCGTTCTTTAAAAATAAATTGTTCTTGGTTAGAAGTTGAGGTCGAGATGCGTGGATCTTCAGTCAGCTTCCTGCGCGGCGGGTTTCAGAGCTCACAGCTCAACTGCAACTAACTTCTCTCTGACTCAACTTCCAACTCAACTTCCAACTCCATCTGCTTTCTCTGTTACTGCGACTCTGCTTATATGGACGCCGACCAAAACCGGCGTGGGCCTATCTGGGTTTGAGGTTCCTTGATAATTCTAAATCCACAATAAGGATTTTCTTTGTTTTCGGACAGGAAAATTTATTAGTTTCCATTTTTGGAAGTCCATTACTTTCTACTTTAAAGGGAATCGTCCTCCCAAATTCTTCCTTTCTCATATTGGTATCTCATAATACCAATCCCCTCAGAGGGCGTCAACAGGTTTCCCCTCCATTCTCATAGTTTACATTCGCCTACCACTCACGCCACCACTCAGACAATGAACGCCCAGCAGCGTGGGTGGGCTAGACTGGCCTCAGTTCAAAGAGTATCGCCCAAAGAAAAAAAAATGATCGTCCCTTTTCTTTTTCTTTTCTTCCTTTTTCCGACACCAAACCCCTACGACTCATGGTGTGGTCCTTAATCTCTATCTTAACCGAAAGTCACCTGGAATTTATCAACCGAGATTTCCGCCAGCGTCAAGTGGGTGGTTAACTGGACGTATTCGCATTCTGTATCCAATTATCCATTCCGATAACAAACTTTTATCATGTCCAGGTTTGGACAATAAAAAAGGTGATCTCTTTCCAAAAACAATGACATCTCCGAAAGATAGTTAATGGTTTATTCTTTCACTCTCTCTCTTGGCTGGCCTTCAGCTGAAGTTTTTCTCGGTCAATTTCTTATCGCCTTAATTATTTCAGCTTTTTCTCGCCTTCTTCTCGCTTTAATTATTTCAGCTTCTTCTCGCTTTAATTATTTCTCGCTTTTCATTTTCCCGCGACCGCTAAATAGTGTCACAATCCTCCCCTAACCTATTTGTCATTTACTCGTTAATGACACCTAAACCTAAATACACTATTTAGCATGCATCATGCATCTGTCCCATGCAATTCTATTCTTCTTTTCTTTTTTACGGTTTTACATGCAAGGTGATATTCTTTTCCCCTTCTTCTGTTCTACATGCAAATGTAATGTTCTTTTCATCTTCTTCTGTTTTACATGCAAATGTAATGTTCTTTATCTTCTTCTGTTCTACATGCAAATGTAATGTTCTTTTCATCTTCTTCTGTTCTACATGCAAATGTAATGTTCTTTTCATTTTCTTCAGTTCTACATGCAAATGTAATGTTCTTTTCATCTTCTTCTGTTCTACATGCAAATGTAATGTTCTTTTCATTTTCTTCTGTTCTACATGCAAATGTAATGTTCTTTCACCTTCTTCTGTTTCTCATGCAATTTAAAGTGTGCGTGTGCCTGTGGGTGCATGTGTGTGGCTATTATGACTTGTTTTTCTTAGTCAATGTTTTCCTCTCTGCTGTAGGAGGTTTTTCCGCCGCACGTGTCGGTTTCATGTCAGCCTCCTCCGCCGGCTTTTCTGCAATTTCTTCGCCGATTCTGTATGAGTAAAGAACATTGCTCGGCATCTCCCTCTCGAGTTGCTGCATGCTCATTTGATTACCGCTAATTAATTTCCTCTTACTTCTAATCTTCCATATTGCCATACCCCCTATGGCTATAATTATGAATGTACCCATCATTGCTGACCAACTTATCGCGATCTGCTCATTATCTTCCCAAGCCATACCTTCATTTCCCAACGCACTTAACTTGTCCCTCAATTGATCCATATCGATCTTTTCTATCGGCTTCATTAGTACTGGCATTTTATTCAAGGTAACATTGGGGAATCCCCTCACTATTGGCTCCCACAACTCTGTACAATTGACTAAGCTTCTGCCAATCAATTCTATGATTGAATCTTTCTCTTCATATCTTTCTTCTTCCTGGTAATAGGGGGGGGGCAAGAAAATAGATATCCCAAATGCCGAACATCCCAGGGGTAACTTTAACAGGGATAATGGTGGCTTTACTCTTAATGTCCTTGTGGACTCTCCCCCACATACCCTAGACAAGCTGATGGGTTTCTGTGTGGCCACTGCCCACATCCCGTCTGAAACACTGATAGCTTGTGGTAATGCCGTGTTTGCTAATATCTCTACTTGACAAGTTCTCTTAATTCCCTCTTTCTTCCCTTCAACCAATTCTAGTATGCGCATTTTGTGGTTACCAGCTATATAGATAGGGCTTAACGATGTACAAGTCCCTAGAGCATAATTTCTACAATTTCTAGCTTCTTTAGCTGTTAGCAACATGAATTTTGTTCTATCCGAATTTAAAGCTATGTATTCTGTTTCCATCTTGTACCTTGCTACCATTCCCAAACCTTGATCTCTTCTGGGGTAAAGAATAGGTAAATTTATAACCTGGTATATCTCGAATATACTCTCGCTATCTAACAACGGAACAGACATCATAGCCAATAGTCGTCTATTTTCCAACAAGGTCACACATCCCAGTGCATTATAATATTTCCACAATTCTTCGGTGGAATCCACTGGCAGTCTTAAATGATGGGATAACTCGGTCTGTATTCCGAGTAGCACTTCCCTTAGGTGACCCGGGTTCACTATGCTTGGGGAGAGGTGTCCCAATGACAACATGTCTAATTGCGCTCTCACATGTTCCAGCAAGGTCGTCAACGACTGACTAGTTTGTCGTACCTTATTCGTAATTGTCATTAGTTGGAAATATCTTTGCATGAATTCACTCATTTCCTGTAATTCTATCATTACAGTTTCTGTATCATTAATTACCTCTTGTCTCAACCCTGCCAGGTTATTTATTAACCAATTAATTCTGGCTCAATTCTTGACCACTTCCAACTTTGTCACATTTAATATTGTCACACTCTCCCTTGCCACTTGAGCCAGCGTCCTCTGGTTTATTTCCACTTCTCTCAGTTTTCTTCTTACGAATTTAACATTATCTTCAGTCACTGTTCCAAACAGGACATTTAACGCTTTTCCCACAATCGGAACTACCGATCTCTTTTTCCGCGTCTGCAGTAACTCTATTCCCTTCAGGCAATTTTGCATGTCCCTCCATTGAGCCTCTATCATAGTGGCCTCCGATTCTAGGGAGTGTAATAATCTGAGATATCCTTTCTCCTTGGAATAATCTTGCCCTACCTTCAAAAGGGCTGCATCCAGCTGCGTTAGCTCATTTCTTAGTTTATTTAGTAGCGACTTGTATGGTTTTAAATCTATCACGAATGTGATCAACCATTTCGACCTGGTTATTATTACTTCGCTCGTCTTTTTAAAAATGGTAATTCGGCTGTGCTTCCAAGCTTCCGCCATCGTCACCATCAGTGTGGCTACCACCATCATCATCATCAACCCTTTCATTTTGTTCATTCCTGCAAGGCAACAAAATTCTCTTGTTTTTATTCTTCATAACCATTCTGTCTTGTTCAATTCTTCACTCAATTATTCCATAATTTCTTTCTAAGTTTGTAACCCTTCAGCTCTTTCCTCCCCTAACTAACTCCTAGCAGACAGAATGGTCCGGACAGGTGCGTGGGGCTCCTACTTCAAAGGTCGTACTTCTTGACACCACCGCTGGCCAGTTAGCAATGCCAATAATCTTCTTCCGTCCTTTGTGAGGTGCAGCTCGCGATTCCATCCCCTCCACAGTCAGCCAGTAGGTTTTTGAATGAGCCAGTATCGTTATCTGTCGACATCGAGTGCTTCTATTATACATTCATATAACTCTAGATACATGCACACAACACATACATCCAGTTAAAAGTTAAAAATAAAACCATCCTTGATAATGTCTAAAAGTATAGCCGAAAGCGCTCGCAATGACAGAACATTTGAACAGTTTCTACAACAATCTCTGTATCCAGAAAAGAAAACATTTTTCGAACACTAGAAAAGTTAGATAAACAACTTAATCGCAGTACATTGTACTTATTTTCAATTGGATCGTTTCATATTCACGGACACGCTTTTTGATGAAGAGGAAGAGAGAAAATCGCCGTGTTGATACGTATTATTTCACCATGAATACTCCACAAATGTTTTAATACGTGTAAAATAAATAGTTTAAAATGTCAAGGTTTGCAATAATAGTTTTAATAATTATTTCTTAAAAACCCTCGACAAACCATACTTAGTTACCTCCCCTGAAGCGGTGTCAAGCAATCAAGCATTGACTCAGCGATCTTAAATACACATAAAAAAATAACTTTCAGATGAACACAGAAATTTTGTCTTTGAAAATGACGAACATTACAATATTTGTCTTGAAATAAACAACACCCTGATGATGACATTGTGCTTTGTCGAAAGTACTCGGAATAATTTAACACAGAGATTTTCTCTCTTTCTTTAAAAATGACACCATTAATCTTGTCCGTGAATATGATAGGACCCAAATGAAAATATATTGACAAAACTTGTCTAAATTATTCAATGAAGCATCTCTCTCTCTCTCTCTCTCTCTCTATCTATCTATATATATATATATATGTGAGTGCAAGATTAAGTTAATTTCAAAAGCACAATACCTCCTTTTTCCGAAAAAAATTTATATAGGCTTGATAGCTTAACCTTGACCAACCAATCAAAATGACCTACGTTTAATTCAACCTATGCGAAAAAGAAATATTTTTTAGGAAAGGGTCATGACAGGAAGTTGTCTGAAACAGATCGCAGACATTAGATTAAAAGCTGACAAAGATGGTTACGTTAATTCCTAAAGTGTATATAAATCAGAGAATCAATTTTCCCAAGAAATAAAAGCGGAGGAAGTAAAGAGGTAATTTAATGCCAACTAGTTATATGCTTTGAGACTTTTTTACATAATTTTTTTGTAGTTGATAAATAAGAAACTAGTAAATAATTTAAACGTATATAATTATTTAGCAAATTAATATGCAACCGTTAAATAGAGAACATTCATATAAGATGTTAATAATACCGACAAATCAATGGAAGATGTTAAAAATACCAACCAAATACCAGTACATCCATATAAGGTGTTAATAATACTGGAAGGAGAAATGTAGAACTGTATAAATTAATCTTACAAATAGAAAAATAAGCTATATAAGGTGCATCGCAGTTCCTCTACTAAAAATATAATAAAAAGCATTAACAAATTCCAAAGTTTAACTAAATTGCAAGGTAAAGGTAGACTATGTCTACAATTTACCATTAATTTACTTCTTTGATTTAACACGGAGTTTTTATCAGAAAATCTGATAATTTCCAATTTTCATGTAAACATAGAAAACAGGGTTCATATAAAGACCTACATGTTCTAGCAATTTTTAAAATTTTCCATTTCACCTTAGGAGTTTTATTAACATCTTTTAAACTCCAAAAATATTTAGAGAGTGATGTATTATTTCTATAAGTTCTGTTGGTGAAGACAATATATGTTGATACCACCTAGTCTTAGTGCTACCAATATAGAATTTTTCAGCAGTTGGATTCTCAATTGTAGAAATAGTACTTAGATAAACAAGAGATTTAAACATTTTTTTTGTTAATGGACATTGGTCAGAATTCCTACAATTACATTGGTTAGTATTGTCAATAGTATGTATCTTGGAACGTGCATTATGATCCACATTTTTAAACTAGTTTAAAATTTTAATATTGTGTAACTTTATAATCTTCTCAAGATTATCGGTGCAGTTATAAGGACCAATCAAACCCAAGAACTGATGACAAAAAAAAGGGATGCCATCTCATTCACCCCACCCTTCAACATTCAAGTAATATTAAATATAGGGAAATGCTTTTTAGCCTTCTAAATAAGTGCTTCCTCAAAACGTCCGGGCTGTACAAATTATGTAACCGTAATACAGTCAAGTTGAGCTACAGTTGCGCTAGCAACCAGGGCAATATTATTAAAAGTTTGCGCAAAAGAAATTCAAATCTTGAAGAGGACGTGAGATGTGGAAACAAGGTCCTTTGTAAATGTAGGATAAAAAATAATTGTCCATTAAATGTGATATGTTGTACAGAATGGGTAGTGTATTATTCCTAGGTAGAAAATGACAGTGGCAGTTCAAAAAATACATTGGTTGCACTGAGGGCCGATTTAAAAAGAGGTGGTATAACCATATCTCGCCATTTAGAATACCAGAACATAAGTTCAATACAAAGCTAGCAAACTACTATTCGAACTGGCGCTGAGTTGTTGAATGGAAGGTTTGAGATCATGGCCAAATGTAGGCAACATCAGGAAGTTAACTTTGGGGCTATACGAACCCGGGTGAAGTTGGAAAAAGAATTTTTTCCCTCCCGTTCATTTCTTCTACTCCCACCCCCATTACTTCCGGTGCCGTATTAAGGCATTTAAGTTCTTGTGTTGTCTCTGATTAATTCGCTAAGAAAACCACCAGACGAGACCTTGGCGGTCGAAATCGTGACAGTGTTACAGTCAGCGTTTTATCTTTTTAAGATTATACACACACACACACACACACACACACACACACACACACACACACACACACATATATATATATATATATATGTTTCGTTGTATAGTTTAGACATGTTTTGTCTACTTATTTTCGATAAGATCCTTTCATACTTGCGGATAAGTTTTTGATGTCATTATTGAAGGACGAGAGAAAACCACCGTGTTTGTACATATTTGTTTTATTTACAAGTACTTTCGACATATCCATGTCATCATCAGGGTATTGTTTTTTTTATAAAATAAATATTGTAGTATTCATAATTGTCAGAGACGAATTGTTGTGTTCTCTGAAAGTTAATCTTTTTACAAGTGGAATGAGGAACGATGTGTCAGTGTGTGACCGCTAAAACTGTTCTGAAAGTTAAATTTCTTACAAATGGAGTGAGAAATGCCGCATCAGTGCGTGACGGCTGAAACCGTTTAAACGAAGATAACTAAGTATGGTTTTGAGAGTTTTTTTTTTTAACGTAAATGAGTAGTAAAAAGAGAAACTATTAGTGTAAACCTTGACATTTCAAACTAATGACATCAAAAAACATAAGCGAGTATGAAAGGATCTTATCGAAAATAAGTAGAACATGTCTAAACTATACAATGAAACATGTATTAATGGAAACATGCTGCTGAAATATATATATATATATATATATATATATATATATATATATATATATATTAAACCTAGAGAGCCAGGCAAACCTACCAAGGTTTTACCTAAGCGGATCGTCAGGGAAGGCTGACTGGTACTTTAGGTACTCGCATCGGGGATTTTTCTTTGGGCCTTGGTCTCGTAACCTCGGCGATTATTTTCGGTTAACGTACATGTTCTTGGTTCTTTCTTTTTTTTATACATTTTTCCCTTTGGTATTGGATTGTTTATTTGCAAATCAATACACCAAAAGGTTTTCTGAGCGAGTATAGTTTCTTATACTTATAAGATTTCTATTATTAATAATAATAATAATAATATATATATATATATATATATATATATATATGTGAAAAATATATAGAAAATATGAAGGAACTGGTTAGGTAAATAATCCAAAAGTCCCTTAGTATTTTTAGTTATTATTTTAAAAAATAGTGCTCGATACAAAAGTAGAGCATAAATATAATTATTTATTTAAAAATATGATTCCAAATCGCGACATAAGAAGCATGGGACTTCTTATGTCGCGATTTGGAATCATATTTTTAAATAAATAATTATATATATATATATATATATATATATATAATGTTTTAATTGGACTGCTGCACTGTCTTAACAGTCATATTTAAATTTAACAATGGTCAGTTTTCTTTCAATACGTAAACATTGCTGCGTACATGAAACTGTACCAAACGGCGAGTAAAAAATAATGTATATACACGTGTTTGCGTTTCTGCATGTGCAACCCTTTTAGAGGTTGCATAGACTTGACCCAATTACGCCTCTCTATGTAGTGAACGGAGCTGCTGGCTCATAGTTTTTTCTTATCGTAACAGCGTTAATAATTATGCAATCGTGAACAGAATTTTGTTTAGTTTCATGTTGCACGAAATATTGATTATAAAAATTGAATGCAGAGTAGCATAAAAATTTAATTATTTTCTTTATATCATGCAATAAAGCCTCTTAGTCACAAGGGGTTACTGAGTGTTAGAGAATATGAGAAAAATAAAGCACTATTAAGGAGAGAGAACAATAAAAGTACAAGAATTAAGAAGACAGAAGATAACGACTGACGTTGTATTTAAATTTTTGAAGGTGACTGGAAAATTAGAGTTCTACAAGCGGGAAATCTGATAGAAGAAACTATTAGCAAATAACTTACGGTTACAGCTAGCCATTTCAACTATAAAATGATGAGACTTAGCTGCCAATCTCTTAGTGCGTTTAAATTCATAAAATCTAGATAACACAGAGGAAAGTAATATGTTTTTGGTATAACCCAAAAATATGGCAAAAGGTGGTGGATAGGACAAGGGTGGACTGGCCTTAAACTTAGCGAGTTACGATTATTGCACAAACATAATATTGGGTTACCGCCTCCTAATTTTCGAAACTGCTCTTAGGGGACGCTCTCAGGACTATAAATACCTTGCGATAACTTTTTTATCACTCTCTTCTCACATTTTCCGCTTACACGTCAACATGTAAATCTTTCGCGGAGAACACGTTCTCTTCTGGGAAACGCATGGACAACACACACACACACACACACACATACACACACACACACACACACACTTACGTACGTACGCACATTCACTCACTACACATACTTAGGACCAAAACAGTTCTCACATTCATTTGTCACACGCATTATTGTCTTTGTCACTTGTATACTTTCCTTGCTAATACATTATTATTCATTTTTGCATATGTATTGGTTCTTGTCGTTTCTTTATATTTCTTTACGCGGACTCACATACCGAGTCCGCCATGTTTGTTGTGGGCATTTCAGGAGACACACGAGTTTATCTCTCATTGCATTCACCAGCCCGCAACAATACCATAGTATCCCTTACACTAAAACAACACATTCTTGCTTACCATTCTTACTACAGCCACCATAATACCGCATTGCCTAGTTCTAATTAGTTCCTATATTTACAATTTGTCTGGTGGGTGGGGAATAAAAATAGCAACATTTAAAAATGAAACCCCAATGGATATTTACAATGAATACAATTCATATACAAGAAACTAAACAAAATAATGTTAGCATTACCCCATAATCCTGATATGTGGCAAAAAAAAAAACAAAAAAACAAACAAAAAAAAAAAACTGGACGAAATTAATGCTGAACTAAATAATTAATAACAATCATTCGTCCGAACACTTACTTAAACACACACTTATCGAGATTCAAAAACAAATACAAAATACACACTCGAAAAATTAAACGTCCTGCATCTACCAGAGAACTGAAAATGCACAAAGAGGCAGCCTTACGGCGGTGAGCAACTGACTGAAGCCGAGCCGTCAGATCAGGAGCAATAATATTGCTGATTCTTCTTTGGGCCTTATCAAGGAGCTCCAGAAAAATAGCGGGGTCACCGGACCAAATATGGCAGCAATATTCTAAGCATGGACTTATAGATATGCGAGATAGATTCCGGAGAGAAAAACTGTCTCGCCCGACACAGTGAACCGATAGCAGCTGATCTAGCGATGGATTCAATGTAGTCTTTCCAACTCATGTCACCTGAGAACGTAAACCCGAGAAGGCGCAATGAATCACTTTCTTGGCTCCCTGAATCTGTGATACGGGTGCCATCACTCTACTACATTTCAATATACATAAGTGGTACTCGTTTAAAATACAAGTTTTATTGTAACCTAATTATGTACAATAATGGATTATATGTAGTATAGGTGAACAATTCAACTAGAAAAATTGAAAATAAATACAATGTATCTAAATACAATTTAGAGACATGATCATTTCAACTTTTTTGTTAAAAGTTGAATGGTTTGAACAGATTCAAAATTCTGTATAAAAATAGGGAATTTTATACAGTTTTTGTAAGGAAAACAAATTCACTGACTTGGATGAAAAAAAAAAGATCCCAGAAATTTTTCATCCTTTAACAATCAGTTGTTAGTTTAATTTGTAGCGTAGATAAATGTAGACAGAAAAAAAGATTATAGTCTTACACCGACGGTTGCAAACAGTAATTGTTATTATGAAATAGAAGTCTATATCAAAGAAAAGACTTTTTCCTACTAGGAATAAAACATTATGTTCAAAGATCCTATCTCTGGCAAGTATGTATACTGAATGTTTCTTTTTTACCTCTATGTGAAACTGTTTGGCTATTTAATGCGAACACGCAAACAAACTACTAATGTTGTCTGACAGTTTATATTCTTTTCTGTTTATATTTAATTTAGTTCCCACCACTTATTCTCGACATCTTGGAAAGAAAACATTCAGCCCCATCTTCAGTGCAGACATCTTGGTAAAAGGAAACATAATAAGCCTAAAGAAAAATAGACATAAGTCACAAAAAGTTGACAGACGAAGAGAAATTAAACGGACCAACCATGCTGAAGAATAGCTACTTCCACCAACCAGGAAATATTGCGTATTCCTATGAAACCATTCCGGAACGGATACAGAAGCTAGCAGAAGAAAAACCTGACAAAATAGCCATGGTGATGTACCACATCAAAGATGAACGATATGAAATCACCAGGTACGTTGGTTCCAATTTAAATGGTGATAATTTAGAAAACAAACAAACAACAAAAAACATTTGCGACACTTTATTCTCCAAAGTGACTCCATAAATTCGCAGCTTGACAAAGTAATGAGTTGATGTTTTTTGATCTGAATTTTTCGCTATACAATGTTCGCTTGAATATCATGCATTTCGCCTGACCTGCTCAAAAATGTCTAAACTATCATCTAACTACAACCGTCTTCTAAGATCAATGATTCAAAATGACTTCAAACAAATGAATCGTTTAGCTCTCAAAGAAGATAATTCTTCATCAAATCGTATTTCAGATAATTACACAAATAAAGATAACCACATCACTTGAAGACTTTTAATAGTAGCTACAATTAAAATGGATAGCACATGTAATTACAAAGGAAAATAATTATATATGCCAGATGTTAATATTCCACTCTACCTTAGGCAAAAGGTTTGAAAGGAAACTTCCATCAGTACTTGAAAGACCGATAACAATTAGTGTAACTTTTTTATCCAATTCAAACTTTGTTAGCAACTCACGAAATGTAAATTATCTTGAAAGGCCACTCAATTTTTTTTTTTATTAATGCAGGTGTTCGCTATGGCTCTATCCTTAGACGTACGTTGCAATTTCTAAAGGATTAATGGATTTATTTTAATCACATATCGACCTATTCGTGTTTATGAAAAAACTTATATGATCCGGCAAATAAAAAAAAAGGTTCGCCATGTCTGTCCTAGAGGATATTTCATTTATATTCATCTTTGCGTTGCATGTCTGTTTCTTCCTCGAAACTATATTTCCTGCTTCAATTTCAGGAGTTGGGAGTGGACTGTCCTTATGTAATGGGTAGCAATGCCACTCAGCAAGTAGAGGTCATACGTTGGTTAGCTTGAGAGATCCAATGATTGATCTGAAGAGTTGTTTAAAGCAGTGATGATTTTCTTTACATATGATGATCTGCTCCACATTGGTGAGGTATATTACTTCAAAATTTACTTTTAGTGGAAAGTACGCTGGATCGTCTGTTTAAATACGAGTATCCATTAAAAATTACCCCTAAAAGTAAACAAAAAATAAGAACACAATGTATACAAATATATTACAGCTCTTATCTTATATTCTGTGTTAAAAGGTGGCTTTTATACCACCAATCTAAGTAGTCATGATTCTCCAAACTTTTATTTAATATCTGATTTTCTTTCACTTCTTGTGGAAGATAGAGTATAAAATTCCTGTTACATTGGACATGTATTTAAATTCTGAGTCGTTTTTTCCTCAAGACCAGAGATGGCGAACCACCTACTCCCATCAAGTTCTTTTAGTGATTCACAAAGAGTCTGTGAAATGACGTCATGAAATATGTCTTGGCCAATCAAATTCAGCGGTTTTTTTAGTTTTGTTTGAGCCTTGTGCATACCTAAACACATCTAGCTGATACTCGGACAGATTTAAGATATTTTTGTACAGTTGTGCAGGAAGGTGTTATCTCTCTTTGCATTTTATCAGTCGTAGTCTATTTTAGTATCTGGTCAGATAATTTAAAATTTGTGACTATTTTGAATTCATTTGTGATAGTTCCTTTATAGTTAACGCGAATTTAAACATTAACAACTACAATATTGCAATAATTTTCTCATTTTCAAAAAAAATATCGTTAAGTATATGAATGACCTATTCGTGTTTATGAAAAAACTTACCAAATATGATCCGGCAAATAAAAAAAGGTTCGCCATGTCTGTCCAAGAGGATATTTCATTTATATTCATCTTTGCGTTGCATGTCTGTTTCTTCCTCGAAACTATATTTCCTGCTTCAATTTCAGGAGTTGGGAGTGGACTGTCCTTATGTAATGGGGAGAAATGCCACTCAGCAAGTAGAAGTCATCTACGTTGGTTAGCTTGAGAGATCCAATGATTGATCTGCAAGAGTTGTTTAAAGCAGTGATGATTTTCTTTACATGTGATGATCTGCTCCACATTGGTGAGGTATATTCTGCTGTGGAGCAGCAAAGAGCTAGGGCGGCGATGTGGAATGCACCGGCATGGAGCAGAGAAGTAAACAACGCATACTTGATGAGTTTAAAAAATGGATGGCAGAACAAGGGTTAGCAATAACGAAAAGACAGAATTTATTTAGGTAAGAAGGCTTGGAAAATGTAATACTCCCAGGACAGATTGAAAGCAAGAGTGATAGGGAAAACAACGCCTAACCTACCTAGCGAGATTGTGTAAATGGATATCGGAGTAGTGAGAGAGGTAACAAAAAGATAAAATTTATTAACAGGACAGGAAATTTTGGAGAGACATGAACACCCACGTCCTGTGGAGATACGGCACATAGATAGAGAGAGACAGTTGTGTAGGAATGTTTAGTTTTATGTCGTAATCTCATCTGTTTTTAGTGTCTGCTCGGATTAGTTAAACTTTCGCCATCTCTGTCCTAGGCTCTGATATCAACCACATTAGAAAGCCCATCGCTGGGAGAGAAGAATTAGATTTGTCCCTTTCCCGAGGGCATTAGTGCGAAATGTAGGCAACAGGCTAGGCTAGAATTGAAACTCGGCTCACTGATTACCGAGACAAAAGAAATGAAGTTATTGCGTCATAAAGATCAGTTTGGCTTTTCATATGTGTAGATGTGTGTGTGCGTCCCACCGCCAGTCTTCTTAAGGTAATGAGGTTGTGTTGTTTACATATACTTGGCCACTACGATACCTTTCGCTTTCCAACCGCATATAATAACGCCGGGGTGTATATTAATGATAATGTGCGTGAGCATCGTCTTTGCCCCTTTCCGCAACGTGGAAAATATATTCTTGTCTGCTATAATTGATAAACTGCCCAACTTCTCCCTGGAACTGTTGTTTATATCTATCAGTTACATGCTTGTCGCTCGCACTCTTACAAAACCTCAGCTTTGAGATCACTTGTTTCTACATACGACCGAATGTTCCCCTGTTGTCAGTCCTACACCTGGCTTTCTTGGTCTAGTGTGAGATTGAGTGCGAATCCTATTCCAAACATGACAGTCGATATTTTGTGATTTATGATCCATTGTAACAGATAAGTTATTTATGATAACATGTGCAAACAAATGGGTAACCTAAGACTTGAGACTTGATTGTCCACTGCCTACAACATCGAGCAAAAGTCATAAGTGGTGACCCAGAGACATATGAACAAGAAATGGTCAGTATAATCAGTAACCTACAACGTAACAACTACTCTGGGTATATGATAGCAGCTCCTAAACTGGGACAGACTGGTACAAGAGGATAACAACACCCAGAAAATAGCCTCAGTCCGTCTACCCTATGTGAAGTGATTATCGGAAAAATGCAAAAGTTCTGTGGTCCATATAACATTAGGAAGGTCTTCAAATGTGGTTCAACACTTCGTAGACCCCTCTTTTCTGTAAACCTCCCACAGAGGAGAATATGATTAAGAACTGCCTGTACGCCATCCCATGCAGCTGTGGTAAGAGATATAAAGGAGATGCAGGCCAACCCATTAAGATAAAACTGCCGGAACACCGTAAAGCCGTAACACGAGGGGAAATAGAAAAATCAGTCGTGGCTGACTATATATGGAGGGGGAAATGGAGATCACCGGCTTCTGTGGGATGAGATTGGAAAATACAAAAAGTTAAAGAATCAGGGTATATGTTAGGCCACAAAAATCTTCTAAGATAGACATGAATATAATATGGGAACCAGTAATACAGAGTGCTAGAGAAAATTGTAATATGAGCTCTGGTAAAAATGGTTATTTAAGGCATTAAATTTATAATTCCCGAACATTAATGGCCCAGTGGATAAAAGCATTGGTCGAAGTAATCCAGTGACTTGACCCAAAGAGTTGTGAGTTCAATACCTGGCCACAGCAGCGGTGAACAAAAACTTGGAGATTTGAGTAAAGGGAAATAACTGAAACTGAGATATCCAAAAGTTATGGTACGTCGAATTAGAACATTCTACCCTGGTTCGGTTCGAAATTCCAACGTATATCACCTGAAGAAGGCCGGAACGTACAACGGCCGACATGTCGTGAATATGATAATAAAAATTAGAATAACAGTAAATAGTTACAATTCCCCATCTCATAAATATAGACAGACTCGAATACTTCAAATTTAACATTATATTTAACTCAAATACTATTTCATTTATTGTCACAGTGTGTGTGTGAGCGGAGACCGTCAACCCTGGTCAGAAACTTACATTCTACTATATCTGGGAGACTGCCCAAATCCTCTTTGGTGCAGTTTATATCTATCTCTTCCAGGCTTGTCGTTCCCACGCTTCCAAACTAGATGCACCTATGACTTCACATTTATATTAGGCTGAGCATGAAGGTGTTGTATAGTTTATCTATCAATATAACAGATAACTTGTTTACTTGTTAAAAAATATCGTACATTGTTAGTTTTTACGGGTGGGTCAACCCGTATGTCTGTATGTATCTTTAATTATTTTCATTTTGTGACCTTTTTAAATTTTCTTTTTTTAGATAAAGGAAAGGTTAACTTTTGTCTGAATTGGTGGTGCGTGAATCCATACGTCTATATGATACGAAAGATGACTCCAAAAAAACACATTTAGTGATGAATCATGCAAAAATTGCCTGTCTTGTCTATTGTCGCAGTTCTTCTACTATGTGCTGTGTTCCTACACGATGTAGGCGATCATGGATCTCCACAATTTCCTTTCTTTTGTAGCACTTAATAAATGTTGTTTTGCTATTTATACTAAATCTTGCTCTGTCATCCATTTAACCAAGCTCACTAAGTAGGTTATATTTTTTGTTTTCCTCCGTCGCTTCTAACTTCAATTTGTCTTGTGAATATCAGATTTTCCAAGCTGCCTTTCCTCGTTATGTACCCTAGAAATTTCAACTGTCTCTTTCCGATGTTAAGCATAAGTGTCCTTTTTATTTTCATTTTATCTAAAGTTTTGTTGTTGTCCACATATTCGGTTCAGGGTATTCTCAGCATCGTTCTGTAGAATAGCATTTCTGTAGCTTCAAGTCTTTTCTTCACTTTTGAGGAGATTATTCGGCATTCACTGCTATATAGAAGGACTGATATCCCGAAACAGTTCAGGACTCTTTTCTTTGTTTCTACCAGACCATAATATAAACTAATGCAATGCTTGGTCACCTGAGCCATATTTGTTTATAGAAAAGGCCAGAAAAGAATGTTTGGTGGGAGAAATAAACTATTTTTGTAAGATGCGTAATTATTTTTAAGTACTTGAAAATTAATGATGATAGATATTTTTATTTTGTCAATCTATTAGTTTATGTTAATGTTTCTTGTGAATGTGTTACTGGCGAGTCACAATCGTGTGGAGGTATATATATATATATATATATATATATATATATTGTGTGTGTATTGTGTTTTTCATTAATGCATGTTTCATTAAATAATATAGACAAGTTTTGTCTATTTATCTTATGTAAATTCTTTTCATACCGATATGAAATGAATTTACATAAAATAAATGGACAAATATATATATATATATATATATATATATATATATATATATATATATATATATATATAGTAGACCACCGATAAAGCCGTAGGTTTCCTTTTAAAAGCAATTCACCAAACAATTTGATGAGTGCACAAAGTGCTATGGGTAAATTGTTGCCATTTTATATTTTTAATTTTGTGCATGCGCGTTGTTTGTTTTTGATTTTGTCGTCTGCACAGTATAGTTGAGTGAGTTGGGCACCACCATAATGCAATTCACTTCATCAGAAATTTAGAAACGGCATGCTGGCATGCTTGGCATTCAATGCAACAATTCAAAATGTTTCGGTGTGAATCTGAGGAGAATGCAGAGGATTCGAATGGTGTTTGGACTGTTCACTAAAGATGGCGAAGTTATGCTTTCATTCGTCTTCCCACATGGCTTCAAACTCAATACTAAGACCTACATCAAGAGCATTGAGGAGGTGGTGCTGCCCTGGGTCAAGAGGGTGGCTGCTGGAAGACCTTGTGTCTGGCAACAGGAATCTGCATCATGCCACACAACGCAGGAGAACGCAGTCATGGCTGTCAGACAATTTTTGCAACTACATTATCCCTTACATCCGGCCACCTAGCTCCCCTGACTTCAACCCCATTGATTATTATGCGTAGGGCATAGTTGAGCGAGAGACTTACAAAACTCCTTGTAATTCTAAAGATGAACTGAAGGCAAGAATTATGGCAGCATTCAACAAGGAGACCGTCCAGAAGAGATGCAGGAGATTCCGAAATTGTCTGGAGACCGCGGTTGAAGCCAATTACGATCTTATTGAATATATTTATTCTTTATTTTATTTTTGTGTAATTTTGGTAAATATATCTGTTAAAATGAGATGTCAATGTTATTTTGGTCGTTCGTAAATTAGTGGACAATTTATCCATCGCATCCTGTATATGATAGGTGTATTTGGGATTTAAACAAACAAGGGTGTATTTTTGTTTTTTCCCCTCAAGAATTATATCACTAAAATGCAGGAGGTTACAGGGAGTGAAAGTGAGAGAGAATTTTTGGACAAAAATATTTCCAGCAATAAAAATCTTGTCGGCATTAAATAACCCATTGAGGTTGATATGCCGTAAAACAAGTACCAAGCCAAAACCAAATGTACGATCACCGAAGTTACGCAACGTCAGGCCTCGTCAGTAGATAGGTGGGTGACCACTTAGTAATCTCAGGTGTTTTAAGCTCGGAAATGCGGTTGATGTAAGGAAACGTCACTGAAAGAAGTTATGGCATGCAAACTAGTCCCGTGTCTTAAGTACACGTTATACTGTGTTCTGACTAAAAAAAGCGAGAAATCAACACATAAATATGACAATCTCGAGCAGCCAATCAACCTCTGATATCCCACGGCGAAATACACCACCATCATCATCACCACCACCATCATCATCACCACCACCATCACCTTGTTGTTGTTGTTGTTCCTTCGGGACGTTTGCGATCATGGCTCTTCAAAATTTCCTACCCTTTGTAGCACTTAATAAATTTTGTCTTTTGGCTATCTCTCCGAAAGCCTGTTCTGTCAGCCATTTACACAAGCTTCTTAAGTGGGTTATGCACTGTTTTCCTCTTTTCCTCTTGCCTTCAGTCTGTCATGTGAGTATCAAATTTTCTAAACACACTTTCCTCATTTTATTAGAAACAATGAAAAGTGTTCTGAAATGATGTGTATGAAAATTTCTTCACAGATGGAGAGTAATCTTGAGGCGACAGAGATGTGGTTCTACAGAAAGATGCTGAGAATACCATGACTGGAGCATGTGAGCAAAGAGAAAGTATCAAAGAAAATGAAAAAAAATGGACAATTATACTAAGTATCTGAAAGAAACAGTTGAACTTTTGGGATACATATAGGAAGGAAAGAGGGCATGGGGAATTTGACACTTACAAGGCATAATTGGAGAAAGAGAAACAGCGAGTAATTTACTTCACGAGGTCGTGAAAATAGCTAGCAAAATAAGGGCTCGGGAGAATAGGAAGGACAGAAAAATTACTTTGAGCTACGACGGTTAAGAATTTATGGAGAGCTATAAAAGCTCATGCCCAGAAGTGACACACAAAAGAAACATTGAAGTGTAGCGCTTGGCAGACATTTTGCCTTGTCGACATTTTGAGACATGTCTTTTTTGACGATGAATAATAATAATAATAATAATAATAATAATAATAAACGATTGAGCAATTACATTGAAATATTGCGACACACAATTTTGGAATGTTTTATAGCGTATGAAATAGTGCGTTACAAGGGCAAAGGTCCGAACTAACGGAGCTTAAACGATTTTTAACGCAAACGAAAGAAGATACTTATATATTATATCCCTGATCCACCTTTCTCTTCGCTTTTCGTTATAAACACGAATAGGACGAAATACCTCAACCATAACCAAAGTGAGTTAAATTCTGTTGTCTACATCTAAACGTAAAGATAATTGTCTCCCAAAACGTTAGACCACTTGTTATCACTTTACAATATTTGGAATATTTTAGTGCTATCGATTTCAACTTGTCCCTTCATATATATATTGTCCCCTATATATATATATATATATATATGTATATATATATGTGTGTGTGTGTGTGTGTGTGTGTGTGTGTGTGTTTTAAAATAGTATACAGAATTTTTAAGGAATTTGACAAATGGAAAACTTTTTATTAAAAATAGATTTGATTACGCGTTTCGCCATTCTAGGCTTCATCAGATCCAGAAAAGAAAGAAAGAAATGTGTGTGTGTGTATCTGCTTAAATAATGAATCATGGTACTTTGTCGTGATTAAAGAAGAAATAAAATAAATGTCTTTTAAAAAAATCCGTTAATATTTATTCTGTACCTTTTCTTCATAATTCTTAGTTCATGTCGAAAGTTGTTAATATTTTTCCCCGCTTGGACACATAGGAAATCTCATTATCTATGTATTTTTTACCTCCACAGATTAACCGTGATTTTGTAGAAAGAAGAAAGAATTGCCTTCTTTTTGTCGAGTCTGCTAAAGGAGGTGTACTCAATGAAAATCCCAGTTGCAACACCCTTGATTGAACGCATAAAGAGTGAATGTGCTAAATTTGATGGAAATATGGAGTTATTGCATCGAGTTCTCGTGGATCTTGCAAAGAGCAACAACCTTTGCATTACAAATTATGGAAATTGAAGATGTTATTTGTTAATATTATAATTCTCCAAAATGTTGAAAATTTCATTTCTTGAAAATATGAATTTTTGCCTATGTCCCCACACTTTAGGGATACCTATATATATATATATATATATATAATATTAGTGGTAAATATACACATACATATGCAATCATATATCTAAAATATATAAAATACACACACACACACACACACACACACACACACACACACACACATATATATATATATATACAACTTCTTTTGTGTATTACTTAACAGATGTTTCTTGCTCAATAAAGATATTATTCAAAATGTCAAAAATATATATATATATATATATATATATATATATATATATATATATATATATATACATTTGAATAAAAAACAGACCACGTTAAGATTCCATGTAATAAGCTATTTCACCATAACCCCTTTAACAGGGTTCTGGATCATCAGACTTTACTTCCAAAAGTTGAAATGAAAAATGAAAAGAAATCTACACGTTTTTGACGGACCTCATCAAGTATACGTAAAATTAACGAAGTGAGGAAGTGAGGTGGGAGAGAGGATATGAGTGTGTCATATGTATCATTTCAATTTCCTATTTTTAACCACAGTGTGTCGGCTAGATGTTGCTCAAATTTAACGCGTCTCGTCTCTAGATATAGATGGCTAAAGGGTGAATGAGAAGACCGACATTACAACAAGAAGCTACAACAACCCCAATCAATTACACGACAGGTTTCATTCAAATTCTTAGACGCTGTTAATTCGCGTTACTTTAACTTGCATATTTGGGAGGTTAAGGTTTGATAAATATCTAAATGTCTAAACAATCTACGAAGAAATTAATTTGAAATTCGGCGGAGTTTTGGGTATTTTCTATGAAACAGTCGATTGGAAAAATTCATAGACAGTACATTGAAAGAGTAATCCATTTTATATTTAGTAATCTTTTTTATTCTACTAAAACTTTTATCTTATTGCTTGTTAGGTTGACATCTATTCGTTTGATTTTTGTTCATTAAGTAAACTCGTGATTGTTTTTGATTTTTGTTCATTAAGTAAACTCGTGATTGTTTTTATGTACCCAATTATCAACGGTTATTCCTTTTAAATAATTTTATCATCAATAATGGGGTAGTATATTTCAATCTAAATTAAAATGCCAATTTAAACTTTACCTTCGTGCTATTTAAAACTCACTTCCAATTGGAGAATATTAGAGGAGAGATTTGGATGAGATGTCACTAGCAGAAAATTAGGTTCTTCTTTTACAATCTTTTATCTACACATGTTTTAAACCACTATTTATATCCACATACCTATATCTTCTTATATGTCTATGAGTTCCTATATACACCTGCACACACATTCACACGAAAAAACCATATGTATATTTCCATATTTACACATATACACCTGCAGAGAAAACGCATATCCATATATCTCCATACATATCTCCATATACACTTATACTTACATATATACATATACACATAAAGACACCTGTATATCCATATACATCCATATACATACGCACATATATATTTACACACCTATATGTATACACATATACATATACATATACACACACACATATAGGCATACATACATACACACATACATATACATACACACACATACATGCATATACATATGTAATATGCAGCATATCTACATACACACATATGCGTTAATTTACACTTACACATATCTACACACATACTTGTCCCTATCCTCATGTCCACCCGTGCATCCACTTATGCCTGCGTTCGAAGACTATCTGAGTATTTAATTACATTATCCATATCTTTACACATATAATATTAACCGCTCTTTCATATTTATGGCAAAACATATAGGTACCTATCTAATTGTATACCTCCACACTTACAAAAAAAAACCCTGGTCTGCTTCTTTTTCCATATAAAAACATATACATGTACATATCAACAGGTGTCTCAGTGTTCAAATACATTACCATAGTTGTATACATATAGTAATGTGTTAGCGTTCATGTGTGCATAGTAATATTTCTAAAGACAAACTATAAAGAACATACTACTAAATAGACACAATGAACTAGTTTTTAAATGCCGGCACGAAAACAACCTAAACCTAAGGAAATAGATTGAGAAATAATCATATAGGAAGAGCAATTTTGAATGTTTTGTTTTCTCTTTGTCTTTAGAAATAGTTTGCATAAACTAAATATATATATATATATATATATATATATATATATATATATATATGTATGTGTGTGTGTGTGTGTGTGTACGTGTGTGTGTGTGTGTGTGTGTGTGTGAGTGTGTGTATAAATATATAGAAAATAAAAAAGAACTCGTTAGGTAAATAATCCAAAGTTCTTTAGTATTTTTGTTATTATTTTAAAAAAATCGTGCTCGATACAAAAGTAGAGCATAAATATAATTATTTATCTAAAAATATGATTCCAATGAAGAAATATAGTCTTAAGATGTGCTATATTTATGGGATAAAGTGCTCAATATCAGAGATAGAGCGTATGTAAATATTAAGTGAACATAGAAGTCAAGACTTAGAGGCGACAGTCTGTTTCATGCTAGATGCAATCGTCAGGCCACGAGCACTCGTGGCCTGACGATTGCATCTATGAAATAGACTGTCGCCTCTAAGTATTGATTTCTATGTCCACTTTTATATATACATACATATATATATATACATATATATATACTTTTGTAAGAAGTGATCATGTTTTTGTACACGTACAGAAAGTACAAAATATTATTTTTACGTGATTAGGGATTCTAAACTTTTTTATATATATATATATATATATATATATATATATATATATATATATATATATATATATATATATACATACATACATTTCAGTCAGTGGGATACTGAGAGAAAAGGCATTTAAGTCAAGCAGTCAAGCAGTCGATATTAGAGATATGGCTTTAATAGAATTAATACACATATAAAGTTTGTCACTTAGCTGATTGATGTTACCTTCATAATCCAGTCGTCAGAGATTCGTCGACGCACCCTCCAGCAATCACTCCGTCGACCCTTCAGGGGTTATCAGCAATAGGACCTTGACTCCTGAAACCTCCAGAGAAGTCGACGAAGTGATTGATGGAGGGTCCGTCTACGAAACTGTGGAGTGCAAAAGAAAGGGCTGGTCATATGATCAATATAAGAATTGATTGTTTATTAGTGTGTGTATATTGTTAATTACATTGTTTATTACATTGTTTGTGGGCACGTGGCCGAGTGGTGAGAACGTTCGCATTCTGACCACGATACCCGGGTTCGAATCTTACCATGGTCGATTTGTCAGGAAGGAAAATTACAGATGTTTTCGGATTGGAGGGGTCGATCCCAGCATGCGGCACCTGGCAAAGACTTGTGAATGAAATTAGAGACCGTCGATACCTGTGGTAGCACGAAGTCACAAGTCATCGTGGCCGACAGCTTGAGGGCCTGTTCAAATTGTTGATGACGCCAGATAACACGCTCTTTCCCTGTTTTGTTGATGTTGGGTTGTTTGAGGACAGTGTTGTTTGGGTTAAAATATTTAATACTTTTTCACACAATACAAGGCTAAAATAATAATGATAATGAAAGTGGTGTCTGATATTAATAAAAGAGAAAATGGTAGGAATGGTGAGAATAAGAAGGATACATAACTGAAGAAAGAATTATTGACCAACATCGTGAATCCTTGACAAAATGACGCTTAGCAAAATCTAGGTGAGCTTTAACGTGCCGGACACAAAAAGTTGGAGTCTTTCATGTTGTCTTCCATAAAGTATAGACTCATGCAAATTTTGCTGGAGTGCTTACCGAGATGTTTCCATACCAGAATTACTGAACCTAGCCAAGCTATTAATGTTGACGAATCTCGAATTGTTTCGTGAGGACGATTTTTGTCTTGCCACAAGAGATTTTGCTGTTGGTTCTCTTCCCCGTCTTTTGTGGATTCTTACGGCGTTGGCAGTTTTGAGTTCATTGTTAAGATTTTGAACTTTTGGAACTAGCATTTGAAATGGTACTGTCGCTTTTCCCTTCATTCTGGGTAGTCATTGTATTGAATCTGAGGGCTTTACTAATTTCTTTAATCTTATTCATAATGACTGCTTTAATCTTATTCATAATGACTGTGGAGAAATGATGAAAATTGCAAATCACTTATTTTATTTAACTCTAGTCCCTAAGGACAAACAAAGGACATTGCTAGTGAGCAAAACAAGAACTCGCATGGGATCTACTGCTCTGGACACCAATCCATGGCTTAAGACGGGTTAGTCGCCCAGCAACTACTTACATTGACCAGCTATGTTATGGTACAGAATGCGACCCCACTGACGCAGGACCGTAATGGTTAGCGTGATAGACTCACGAGCTCTGTCTGAGCTAGCTCGACTAAATAAAAATAAATTGACTCACTTTCAGATATATATTGAAACTTCGCTTCTCGAAGACAATAATGATCTCACTTTTATGTCCTTTTTGTAAAGACATGTTTTCAGCTGCTGGAAATCACTATGATTCTTCGGCAAATGAATTAATTTTAATAGACCATGGAAATACATTTCTAAAGGTTATTTCAAAGGTTATTTGCTATTTAAGGGAAAATCGTTCTTTGCTCTGCATTTACAGTGATGGCTTTGGCTTGTGTGGCTTGTTTTATTGGTTATTTTTCTGTTCTGCTTTTTTATTATTTGTGTCATGTTTTTGTAACTCTATTTTTTGTATGAAAATCAATAATGAAATCAATAAAATTAATATTATTAATAAAATTAATACTATTAAAATATTAATAAGATATGCAGTGATAAAATTAAGATGTTAAAAATACTAATAAAAGCAATACATAAAACTAAATAAAAATAAAATACACGCACACACCGACACGCACACACCGACACGCACACACACAAACAAATACTCATCGACACAAATTATTTACTTCGTGTTACAATGGTAGAACTATAAATCATATATCTATGGTTAATTATTATAAAATATTACAGAGTTAATCGTCAATATCATGAGACATCTGTTTATAAAATATGGATGTATAAAAGCTGATATCTTAAAAAAAAATTAAATTATGAAACGTTCAGCAACTCCGAGTCGTACTACTGGTGACATATATATATATATATATATATATATATATATATAGACAGAGAGAGAGAGAGAGAGAGAGAGAGAGATAAATAGATAGATAGGTGTACGATGGATAAATTGTCGTCTAAATTACGCAACAATCAAAATAACACTGACAACCATCGCGATACTGCATCAAGATTGGAAGGTCATTTTAACATATATATTTACCAATATTCCACAAAAATATCTTGAAATACTAAAGAGTAAATTTATTCAATAAAATCCAATCTACAGACGACTTCGGAATCTCAAGCAACTCTTCTGAACGGTCTCCCTGTTTCCGTTGGTGAATTCTGTCATAATCCTTGACTTCAGTTCATCTTTGGTGTTACAAGGAGTTTTGTTAGTCTCTCGCTCAACTGCACCCCACATATAATAATCCAGGGGTTTACATCTTGGAATTTAGGCAGCCAGATATAAGGGGTGAGGTGGTCACAGAAATTGTCTGACAGCCATGAATGGATTCTCCTGTTCGTGTGATATGGTGCAGAGTTTTGTTGCCAGATATAGGGTCTTTCAGCAGCAACCCCCTTGACACAGGGTAGCAGTATCTCCTCAAGGCACTTGATGTAAGTGTCTTTGTTGAGTCTGAGGCTCTGCTAGAAGGTGAATGAAGGCATAACGTCACCATCTCCAGGGATCTCATCCAACTCTTTCTGAATCATCTGCATTGTCATCAGATTGACACCAAAATATTCTGAAATGTTCGTATTGGAGATTCCAGCGTGAATGCCAAACAGTACAGCATGCCACTTGCAAATGTCTGGAACCTACTATACTGTTCAGTCGACAAGATCAAAAACAAACAACGCGCATGCGCGAAATTTTAAATATAAAATGGCGATAATTTTTCCCATCGCACTCTGTATATATATATATATATACCATTTTAATAGGTGTTCTTGCTGTTCTCGTCATCAGCGGTTAAAATATGTTCGACTTTAGAGAAATATTTCTGTTTCAAACTGAATTTATTTTTTCGTGTCTAATGTAAGACGAGAACTAATTTATGTTCTTCTACGTCTTTTCTTTCAGTTTCTTTTACAGCAGAATATGGTCGACCTTTTGCTAAAATGCAAACAGAAAAGAAGGTTAAAAGTACAATAAGCTCGACATTTAACCTCGGCAGAAATTTCAGATGAAATATGATAATATAAAGTTAAGGCACAGTGCTTCTTTCAGGTCGGGTGTAATGTTTACAAATGGGACAATGAAGTCGTTGTGAGGATGCGTTAAAATATCTTATTTTCGCCTATCTGAGAAAAATCTAACAGTGTGGCGTAATAGCTCGCGGCTTGGAGTGAGGGATCGGTGAATCGAGTTCGTCGCATTCAATTACGTGCTAATACACTTGGGAAAGGTATGAATCATTTCTCCCCCCATCTATGGGTAAATAGTAGGACAGATTGGCCTTGGTTGGCAACCATTCTAGGAGAAAGAAAACTCTGAATTTAAACCACTTGCTGCATGGTAGGTCCTGCCTCTATAAGAAAAATCTAGAAGAAGGTAATTTCAAAAACAAACCCAGCTCGCATGTCATCTCGAATAAAGGAGTCGTCTCCCCTTCCTATTTCGAGCCGCAATAGAAATGGACTGCTCGGACTTAGGAGAATGGCTCGAACAAACACAAAGACTGGGACAAAGCACGGCGCTGAGGACCTCTCTGATTTTGGACCAGTCGCCCATCGGTCTCCCTCGGCGCTTTAGACGACGACGACGATCATACTTTGGTAGGTTATTTAAAGCCAGAGTTTATTGTAAGAATTCTTTGGAAGATAATAATGATTTGCTGATACAAGTGCGGCTAATTAAGCCAATCTGGAGTGGATTGGAAGAGGTGGATTCATACCTTTCCTAAGGGTAACGAACACGACCGGAATTGGGACTCGTTTTCATGCATATATCTTTCGTTGATTCATGAGCGTCAGCAATTGTCGCTGCATTTGATTATCTCTGTTTACAGAAAGCGCGCAACGGTGTGTTGTTCCTCGATGGTACATAAATTTAAAAGGATTAAAATAAAAATAAATATACATGTGTCTAGATTATTCAATCAAACATATTTAAATTAAGATATACTGCCTATTATATATATATATATATATATATATATATATATATATATGTTTCATAAAAACGATAGACAAGGTACTGCGGTTAAGCTTTTTATTTCATTTTTCTTGGGTTCGAACAAGTTTTTTCTTTTCTGGACACAGAGTGTGCAGAAACTCTCCAAATATTCTCTATTTCAGAGCGGTTTCGGCTATACATTTTTTATTTCATTTTTAATTTTTAACTGGATGTATGGGTTGTGTTTATGTATCTAGAGTTATAGGGGTGTTTTATTTTCCGAACACAGTCAACACATTGTGGCCGTATTCGTAGTTAATATTACTGAGTGTTGGCTTTTTCTTTTTATGATTAAGGCTTCCATTATTTTTAATCTTTTTTACATATGGATGAATTTATTATGCTTGTATTTTCTACTAGAATGAAACTTAGACAATTTATCCGCAGTTTCGATTATGATGTGCAACAACTTATTAAACATTTTGAAAAATACAAAAAATGAAAAGGTATTTGGCAGTTAAATTTAACAAAACTTTTTGTATTATATATATATATATATATATATATATATATATATATATATATGAAGAAAAAATTTGAAAAAAACAAACCAAAAATCCTTAAAATGCAATTATATTTTTTAAAATGAATGAAGTGTCGACGTCTGACGTTTCAGTTTAATAAACCTTCTTCAAGACAATATTCATTAAATACAATTCAGTTCAATTTGACAAAGACGATGGACATAAAAACAATCTTATCCAAAACAGATAACTGAAAATTTTTTAAAATGATCAGCTTTCCGTTTAGCATGGTCACGTTGTCGTCACATGGGCGACGCTTTCAAGACTTGTTTTTTTATGTCCATCGTCTTTGTCAAATTGAACTGAATTGTATTTTAATGAATATTGTCTTGAAGAAGGTTTATTAAACCGAAACGTCAGACGTCGACATTTCATTAAATTTAAACAAATCCGTTGTATTTAAGGATTTTGGTTTCTTTTTTCAAATTTTTTCATTCTGTCGGATCTATATCCATTTACATTTGCTTACACACACACACACACACACACACACACACACACACACACACACACATATATATATATATATATATACATATATATATATAAACAGACCTTATTAGGTTCCATGTAAATTATTTCACCACAGCCTTTTTAAGGGTTTGCGGATCATGATTTTACTTCCAAAGGTTGAAACGACAAATCAAAAGCTTTTCATTTTTTGTTTCAACCTTTGGAAGTAAAGTCTGATGACCCGCAGTCCTTTAAAAGGGCTGTGGTGAAATAATTTATTACATGGAACCTTAAAGTGGTCTGTTTTTATTTAAATGATTTGCTCTGGATTTACATTGAGCTCTCTGGATTTTATCCTCCTTGGGTCTACCCATACGGATTACCTAGTTTTTCATAAACTATATATTATATATATATATATATATATATATATATATATATATAAATGGATGTAATTTCAATAATCTTTCATAATAATTCCTAATGTTTAGACCTAGAAACCCCAGAAGAATGCAGAAATTCACTGGGCGACTATTTTGTCCTATTTTAGGGACTTATCAGCAGTGCTCATATATATATATATATATATATATATATATATATATATATATGTTGTGGATCCCGCGTGAAAAATAGGTATCCAATAAATGACAAACGCAAGTATTTAAGCTAAGAAATTAAATGTATTTACACAAAATACAATAGGTAATGCTGTTAGTAAAATCCAGGAACACGGTTAGTAGCAAATACAGATAGATATATACAGTCCCGAAGTAGGACTACGTGCTTGTAACTGACTTCTACAAGAGGTTACTTTTACTCTATCCGACTACCGACACTCACAGACGACTCTGGTACGACTCCGGTACGACTCATCTTCTCTGCCTGACTGTAGCTATTTTATGGCAGCAGGACGTGTCCATTATATCCGAAAAGAGTGGACCCCATAACAAATATATACACACACACACACACACACACACACACACACACACACACATATATATATATATATATATATATATATATATATATATATATATATATGCGTCTCTATTTTACAGTTAATTACGAAAATGATTAAATGTGCGACTCAATGTGACAAATGACGAAAAGGACATATATACATACATTTCAGGCAAAATAAACTTATTCTCAAATACAACAGTTTCGGGTTTGTAATATTACATGAAATATTTCCATATATATGTGTGTGTGTTTTGTGTGTGTAACAGAACTGCTAGAAAAAAAAACAATGACATTAATATCTACAAAAGCCAAATACACGTCATCTATAAAGCAAGATGAAGTTTTTACTTATAAATACCATAAAAAAATACACAACCCCAGTCGACCCCAACAAGAAAATTAAATTATCTATTATAAAAAAATTCAAAATAGCTAACCTTATCCTAAAAATAAGAAACACCTGCAAAATCAAAACTACAAAGAAGGAATATTATTTATGAGTTCAAATGCCTCTTAAGGAACTGTGTTCCTGATCAAATCGAACTCATAAATAATTACATCGGTCACACTACTACATGCTTATCCAGCCGACTTACGTTACACATGTTCGACCACAGCCCTATCCCGAACCCATTTAAACATACAAAAAAAACAAAAACAAAACAAAAACAAACAAACAAAAAAAAAAAAAAACTTACCAGACTCCACCCAAAAAATACTAATGGAAAATACAAGCGTAATAATGTTAATGTTAACGTTGTGATGTATATAATAAAGCCTTTCAAATCAGAAAAAGACTTCCATATATTTATATAATTGATTATATAATCACTGGATTTTAGATGTAAAAGAAAAAAAAAAGAGGAAATACTGTAATTTAGACATCAGATCATTTATCTAAATCGACTATCAAGGCTACAAATTTTAAAATAATTGAAAGAGAAAAATATAGATAAAAAAGTCCTGGTTAATTTGAATCGTAATCTGTCTGTCTATTTCCATATTTCTTATATTTTGTGTCTGTCACTCAAATCTCCTTGAATATATAAATTATTTAACTTAACTTGATTCTTATTCTGCCTGTTTATAAGCGGTAATAATGGATTTTCAACGCAATTAAATACAATTGAATTTTAATTAAAGAAATAATCGTTTTCTCATTTTTCCTTTCGTTTTGTTAAACACACCAGTATCGGGATTCGACCTCTTGCAAAAGTAAATCTACTAAACATTGATTTGGGAAACGGATACCTTTAAGTCATACTAATATCAAAAAAAAAAAAAAAAAAAAAAGAAAAAAAAAGAAAGAAGAATTCAGTGTATTACTTTATATAATCGATATTATGCGATTTCCTGGAATTTAGATGTAAACCCCCCACCAAAAAAGAAAAAAAAAACAGAAAAGTAACAATATTTGCTTTCATATCCTGTAAATTCAAACAAAATTATCTATCTATCTATCTATCTATCTATCTATCTATCTATCTATCTATCTATCTATCCCCCTCTCTCCATCTATCTCTCTATCGCTCTCTCCCATTTATCTATCTATCACTCTCTCACTCTATTTATTTCTCTCTCTCTATTTATTCCTTCCTTCCTCTCCCTCCCTCCCTCCCTCCCTCCCTATCTATCTATCTATCTATCTATCTATCTATCTATCTATCTATCTGTTTCTTTTAATTTGTACCTGTCGCTGAAATATTACTTATTTCCTTTATTGTAGGTATTTTTGTTTGTAAGCGATAACGATGGATTTTCCACTCAATTAACTGTAGGTTGCGACATATCTATCTATCTATCTATCTATCTATCTATCTATCTATCTATCTCTATTTATTCCTTCCTTTCTCTCTATCTATCTATCTATCTATCTATCTATCTACTTGTTTTCTTTTCGTGTCTGTCATCGAAATATCCATGAATATATGAGTTTTTTAAAATTATTTGCTTTATTTTCGCTCCTTTTGTTTTTAACCGATAACAATGAATTTTCTACTCAATTCTACAGGGTGCGGTAAAAATGTCTCCCGCATATACTTCCTAGAAATACTGCCAACATAAGCGTAAGATATAGCTAGATTAAGACACCATTGCCACTAATGCCTTACAACTATGTGGGTGGTTGCACAAAATCAGTGTTTTCATTTGGCCTTTACTTTCGCTACAGGCACCAGTCTCTGGATTCGAACCCGCACACAAATAAGAATTATGAAAATCGATTTTCAAGAGTGGTAGCTTGAAATATCAATACGCACATTTTCCCCTTACACTGTAATTAAATCACTTAACTCATAAATATTAACTAAGTTTTAAGTTAAGAAACAAGAAATATTAATAGATGCCCTTGACAAAGTTACTTCAAAATGCGAGAATTTAAAAAAAAAATCAGTCACGCTTAACGGTAAACTCAAGTTCAGAATTCTTTTAAACGTTGAATTGCCATGTTTTTAATTTGATTTCTATCCAGCTTTTGATTCGACAACTCGGGCAATTCCTCAAAAGGCAGGAAATAAGATGGAACCATCGATATGCAGTCTAAAGAACTTTTGCTCGACATTTTCTTCTCGCAGTGTGCTTTCAGAGCGTTTTTATCAAATATACTTCCCGAAGCGATCCGTACACATGCGCAGATGTCTTCACCGAATCGAGAATCCGGCACTCCAACAATTACCACCTGTTCAACATCCGGGTGACTGCCGACGTATTCCTCAATCAGCTGGATGGACACCTTGACTGTACCCTTGATAATAAAGCCAGATGTTCGACCTGTCATTATTACATTACCATCAACCTGCATGTAGCAAAGATCGTTCGTGTGGAACCAGCCATTCTTGATTGGAGCCACCAAGTTTCCGTCGTAGCTCTTGGTGATGCAAACATTACGAATGCACAGCGTTCCCACTTTTCCCATCTCAACCACTTCTTCTTTTTCGTCGATAATCTTCGTTTCCATTCCCGGTAAAGGAAACCCAATCATCCCCTGTTGGTGCTCAGAGACATTTTCCTTCGTAAATTTTTTATGAGTTACTAATAAAGTTTCCGTGCTTCCGTAAAGCAAACAGAAAGCATTGGAGAAGACAAATGAATGTCGGATCATTTCTTCAGTGATCATGTCACCGCCCGAAACAATATACTTGATACGGAAACCGTAATTACGGAGTGATTTGATAATATGTGGTTGAAGAAATATAATACTACATCCTTCATTTTTCCATATGCAAACCAGGAAATCGTTATTGGCTGGATCATTTAAAAATTTTACGTCACCGGTAACAGTGGTCGTCCCGATTCCAAGGTAAAACGTAGGATAGCCACCCAAATATGCCATCGGCCGGTTACTGTAAATCACATCGTCGGCATAAAATTCACAGGTAATACCAGAAATCGTCAAGTTGTTGATGATGCCGAAATGTGTGTGACAGACTTTTTTGGGGGTTCCAGTCGTTCCCGATGTCTGGTTCACAAGGGCAATATCATCAGGATCCAAAACTGGCAATTGTGAACCCTTAACGTACTTAGCATCT
>CAHIKZ030005540.1:2167500-2232500 GCA_903632075.3 Acanthosepion pharaonis
TCCGGTGTCACAGACAGAGTTTATTATTAGTCTAATTTTTCGCAAATATTCGAGGGAGTGGTCTCTTATAGATTTACTTATTTATTACTTCAAACTTTATCATAATGAGCATTTAATATTTGAAATAGACGTCTCATCTTTATTTAACAGTGTGTAGGTTTTTTTAGGAAAACACTCCAACGAGTGTGCAGGATCGCCTCGTCAGTGATGTTATGATTGACAAGTTTCGGGTCTTGCAACATCATACTTGTTCGCCCAAGAGACCCTACCGAAACAGTACTATTCCGGCAGGCGATCCTGAAGCAAAAAATCTGCCAAGCACGCAACAATTTCATGCAGTTACCGTCAAAGTATTTGTAGAAGAGACAGAGGAAAGCAATGGCACGTCTGTGAGAGAGCGACTGTAAACGAGATGCCAGATCAGATCCAACCACATTGCATATCCGTCTCTGGATTTTGTCGAGGACCGTGAGATGAACAGCGGGGGTTCCAGACAATATATGGTAACAGTATTCCATGCAAGGGCGAATGGTTGATTTATAGATTTGAAGGATGGACTCAGGCAAGAAAAACTTACTGACGCGACACAGAGAACAAAGTTTCCTTGCGGTAGATGAAGCTATTGATTCAATGTAATTTTTCCATCTTAAGTCAGCGGACAATGCGAGACCAAGCAGGCGCAGAGAGGTGCTCTCGTGGGGTTGGGCATCAAACATTCTAATGGGAGGCCCGGAGTGGTCTCTGTGATGGGTAAATGAGAGCCGTTTTGTTTTTGAAGCATTAAAGTTTACCGGCCATTTCCTGCCCCAGTCAACCACAGATTAGAAGTACTTTTCGAGACCAATGGTCAGGTTAGTTTTGTTAGCGATACCAGATTTGCTATCGAGGCAGGAGTAAATAGTAGTGTCGTCTGCGTAGATGCCTACTTGGGAACTGATGACATCAGGAAGGCAATAACTCTTTTATATATGTTTCCTGTATAAAAGACAACTAACAAGGTACTTTAATTCTCGTGTTCGTAGAAGTGTTTTCTTTTCTGTAAAATTTGTTCATGTTTGCATATCCGAGTACTTTTGGTTATTCTTTTAGCCATTATTTAGGGCGATTTTTATCTTTTAAAATTTTTGACTGGATATATGTTTCTTTATGTGTCTAGAGTTATAGGAATATTTTACTTTCCAAACACAATCAGCACGTTGTGGCCATGTTCATAGTTGATGTTATTGAGTGTTGGTGTTTTCTTTTTTAATAACAATGCTTCCATTATTAGTCTTTTTACATGTTTGATTACACACATACACACACACACACATATATATATATATATATATAGATATAAATTTAACATTTTTACATTATTAAAAATCTTTTCGTACATTATTTGGACTATTGTCCTCATCTTTGTCACCATATTTATCACAACATTCCGGCCTTCTTTAGGTGGTTGGAATTTCGAACTGAAATTTATTATTCGCTTTTTTTCGCTCAATGGGGTAGACTGTTCCACGTGTCATGTTTGATGGATGTCAGTTATCGGTTATCTCCTGCTAATTTCCCTCTAAAAGTTCTCCACTGCCTTAACCGGGTATTGAACTCACACTCTTTGGGTCCTGTCACTGGATCTAACCAACATCTGGGTATGAATTTCTCGGTATTATAAACCTAATGTCCTCAGCAATCATTTTTACCAGTGCTCATATTGCAATTTTGCTGTTATCATTGCATGTTTTTTACCAGAGCTCATATTGCAACTTTGTTGTTATCATTGCTTTTTTTCTGGCACTCCTTAATACTGGTTCCCATATTGTATTTATTTCTATGTTCGGTCATATGGTGACAAAGATGAGGACAATAGTCCGAATAATGTAAATAATGTACATAATACCTCATCTCAGAAATATAGACAAAACTTTTCGTGTGATACGTTTCGTCCTTAAAGATTTCATCGGGATAAAGTGGTGTTTGCTGTGATGTAATTACACATGCGAACTAAGTTATGGGGTGGCTGGGATGGCATTCTATATATATATATATATATATATATATATTACGCGTTTTATAATCTCAACTCTTTTTAGATCCTAATATGTATCTATAGTGTATCGTAGTGGAGGAACTTCGTCATCCAGTGTAAAATATATATTGTTCCTTTTCATGGTAGCGGGCTTATGTTTCTTAGAGATCCAAAGAGCGAAGCCGTCTGGACTTTCAACTCTTTTAGGTCCACCCATGGCGCCAATGTCGAGAAGTAAAGACCAGACTGAATGCGACAAACAATCCAAGTCCCCAACGGCGGAATAGGCAAAGATCTACACGATTTCAACGACCAAACCGGTGGAAGAGGGCAATCCCCATTGAACCACGGGGGGGGGGGGCTTTCTGGCTAAGTGTGTGGGCTTCTCCGTCGCCCAGAGTTGTCCACCAAAATCAAATTCACGCAAATGGCCTTATCAAACTTTGTTTGAGTTCGTTTGGCAAGTCTGGCGGTCGATGTTCCCGCGGGCCATGTTCCCGCGGGCCATGTTCCGCGGGCCATGTTCCCGCGAGCGATGTTCCCGCGAGCGATGTTCCTGCGGGCGATGGTGCCGCGAGATATGGGGGCAGGCTTGGTTAGTCCGCGCCCACAGTTTGGAGGCGGGTTCATAATTGTCGTATCCCTCGTGACCCGCGATGACGCGACAATACGGCAGCTTAACTCGTGACTGCGCTGGCCTATCCAGGATCCCCACGGACCACCGCAAGTGGGGATGCCCCAAGAAAAGGTGAGGTAACCATCGATCATTGCGAATACGTTTCGCTGACTAACCGCGTTCAGCAGGTGAACCATTCTTGTGATCACAGCTTAAGATCTCAAATTTATAAAACCTCTGTTGCTTTCAACTCCTTGACTATCGGAACATGAAACTTACGTACGTTGATGGACATCAAGGACACGCTCAGAGAAAATAACAGCACTTGTGTGCCGCGATCTGGTTCTTTTCGACATTGACGTGGCTGCTTTGAATGAAACCAGACATGCCAACGAAGGAATACGATCTCTTGGAAAGAGAAGAAGGCATGTGGGCAACGCATTCACGGGGTCGGCTTTGCCGTAAAGACTAAACTTGTGGAGCAGCATAACTCATCTTCATTGCCATCAGTGAACGCTAGATGGACCTCCGAATCCCATTCAAGTATGACTCTTATCTCCGTTTATGCACCTACCAGGGTCTCTTACGACGCCAACTACCATCATCTGAACCGTCCTAGTATCGGAGAAACTCGTCGTTTTTTGGCGACGCCAGAGTTATGATCATTGTTGGAAGGGTATTCACAGTCGCCATGGTATTGCCAACTGCATCACAAACTGACATCTACTTCTCAGTCTCTGTACAGAACACAACTTGACTGTGACCAAAACTCTGTTCCGACTCCCAAAACAGCACAAAACAACATAGCAGGGCCCAATATCCAATCTCTGGCACATGTTGGTCTATGTCTAGAACAAAATAATATATATATATATATATATATATATATATATATATATATATATTAGTGGTCAATATATATATATATGTATATATATTTATTTCCAAGAGGGTAAAATCCAGGTAGAGTTCTGATGTAATAAATTAAGAACTATTACCTCACTCCTTTAAACCGTTATTTAAAACTTCTCACATTAAAATGTTGTTCTCACCCTCTCACCTTAGGCCCTTTTCTGTTTTTCTTCTTCTTCCGTTACACCTATCTCTAGAGCTTTCATACATTTCCCTCTCACCCTCGTTTCTCACTCCCACAAATAAATTTTCAATGAAATTTTTTTTTTTTTTAAATCAGGAGATATATTATCTGTTTTCTTTTTGGATTTGTAGGTCTGATGAATGGGATCGTGATTATGATCCAATATAATAAATTATGATCCTGAAATATTAGTGTTTGAGCCTTATGGCTTAATGGTTAGAATCTCCGACTGACACCAGTTCAGTCGGGTTTCGACCCTAGCTGGAGGCAACCGGATGTCTAGTCACACTGATGAGCTGTGAAACAGCGAAACAGTCTGTCTGTGGATGACGGTATATATATATATATATATATATATATATATATATATATATATATATATATATCTGAGATGAGGTATTATGCACATTATTTACATTATTCGACTATTGTCCTCATCTTTGTCTCCATATTTATCACAACACCGATCAAAAGTCATAAGTGGCGACCCAGAGACGTTAGATAAAGAATTGGTCAGTATAAGTAGTACCCTATAACGTAACAACTACTCGGAGTACATGGCAGCAGCCCCCCAAAACTGGGATAGGCGGGTACAAGAGGAGGAGGACAACAACACTCAGAAAACCTGCCTGCCTTATGTGAAGGGGTTATCAAAGAAAATACAAAGGATCTGCGGTCCATATAACATCAGGACAACCTTCAAAAGCTTGACGACACTTCGCAGATATCTCTCCTGAGTGAGACCCCCCATAGAGAAGAACATGACTAAAGACTGTGTGTACGCTATCCCATGCAGCTGCGGAAAGGAATATAAAGGGGAGACAGGCCGCCCTCTTAAGGTAAGGCTTCAAGAACACCAGAAAGCTGTAACACGAGGGGAACTGGAAAAATCAGGCGTGGCTGACCACATATGGAGAGAGAAGGGAGATCACCGCCCTCTGTGGGATCATGTTGAGATCATAGACAAGGAACACCATTGGAAAATTCGTAAACTTAATGAATCAGCACATATGCTAGGCCACAAAAATCTCCTGAGCCGACTAAGCATAGAAATAAATACAATATGGGAACCAGTAATAAGGAGTGCCAGAGAAAAGCAATGATAACAACAAAGTTGCAATATGAGCACTGGTAAAAATGGTTGCTGAAGACATTAGGTTAAGGCAGAAATACTCGGAAAAATTAGCATGAGATAACTGATGACATCCATCAAACATGGCACGTGTAACTAGAACAGTCTACCCCAGTGAGCGAAATAAAGGGTTCAGTTCGAAATTCCAACCACCTGAAGAAGGCCGGAGTGTTTAACGGCCGAAACCTTTTGTGATAAATTTGGCGACAAAGATGAGGACAATAATCAGAATAATGTAAATAATATATATATATATATATATATATATATATATATATATATATATTACTTGAATCATTCATACAAAAAACCGATATAGAAGTTAATGATATAAATGACGAGAATACATCTTCGCAAACAAATTTAATAAAAGTACATTAACCCCGAACCTGTAGATGAATGTTATGATTCCTGTTTATAAATTCCAGTCGCATAAGGTCTTTTTTTAATTTTTTTTACAAGCTTTCATCTGTTCATACAGACATCATCAGGTATGGAAATAGATTTGTTTTTGTTTTTTACTACCCTGTAACACACACACACACACACACACACACATATATATATATATATATATATATATCACATTTCTGGACATAAAATTTGTTAAAGCTGTCCGAATGTTCTATATACCCGAGTACTTTCGGTTATTCTGTTAAACATTAAAGTGAGTACCTCTTCAGAATCCAAGATGAATGATCAGGTAGCTATAATTACTATAATCTGTTATAAATTCGAATGTGCAGAAAATATAAAAATCTGATACAATTTTGAAGCCGAAAAGATTCAACAAAATTTGATTCTAGGTATCCAACTCCTGCGTGCAAGAAAAAAAATCAGATACATCGAGACAAAAGAAAGATACATATTATCCTGAGAGCTAAGGATTCAGTTTATTCGTCACTCAATCCCAATCCCTAGACAAGAGGAAAAGAGAAAGAAGGAATGGAAACAAAAAGAAATTCACTTTAACAAACCAACCTTCTGCCCAACAAGGAGAAGAGGATAAAAAAGAAGATAAAAAGAAAAAGAAATATAAAAAAAAGGAAAAGAAATCTAAAAAAGAAGAAACACATATAAGAGATATCTGTCTATATTTCTGAGATGAAGTATTATGTACATTATTTACATTATTCTGACTATTGTCCTCATCTTTGTCGCCATATTTATTACAACGTTTCGGCCCTTCAGTATCTGTCTATATTTCTGAGATGAAGTATTATGTACATTATTCTGACTAATGTACATATAAGAGACAAAAAGAAGATGACAAAGAAACGAAAAACTTTTACAAAGACCAGATTAGTCCATTATTTCTATTGCCTGTTTTTTATCTTTTCTCGTTTTACCTTTTCATCATTTGTATTTTCGTGTAAGTTTGGAACAAGATCGTTTGTTAACATATTATTTAACTTTGTGTGAGGATAAGTCCACCCTCCCACTATTCTGTCCCACAAAATTTATTTTTGTTTTACTGTCTTGATTTGCCCCGTCTTTTAGCATCTCCCTAGTTGTATATTTTAATAATAATTTTTTTTTAAGCGTTTCACCCCAAGCAAGGCTTCAACCTATTCACATTGTACATTTCTCTGTTTTAATATTGAATCTCCCGTGAAGCCTGACGAGTGGGAGCGAAACCTGTTGCTTCCCCACCCTCTTGTTGTTGAGTTTTTTTTGTTTTTTTTTATTATTTAATATTGTTTTAATATGTCTTGTAATATTAAATTTTATGCTTTTATTTCGATATATATATATATATATATATATATATATATATATATATATATATATATATATATATGTGTGTGTATGTGTGTGTAAGTATAAATGAATAAATAAATCGCATTCTTTATTGTGGCCTTGTCCCCGACAATCGCTGTTACAAATGACGTCACACTACACCATTAGACAAAGGAATTCTAACTACTACGCATTGGATCTTAATGATGGTTACGATAGTTGAAAGTATTTGGACAAAAATAACAAAATATTGACTTCGGACAGTTTATCCACAACCTCAAGCCCAATACTCAAACACAATGAGAAAATATAATAAAAATAAATGGATTTACTGCCTAAATAGCTAAATACATCTTATTCATATATATATATATATATATATATATATATATATATATATATATATATATATATATATTAAATAAAAACAGACCACATTAAGGTTCCATGTAATAAATTATTTCACCACACCCCTTTAAAAAAAGGACTGCGGATCATCAGACTTTACTTCCAAACAAAAAATGAAAAAAAATAAATAAAAACAGACCACTTTAAGGTTATTTGCTCTGTATTTACATTGAGCTCTCTGGATGTTTTCCTCCCTAGGTTTACCCATACGAATTACCTAGTTTTTCATAAACTATATATATATATAAAATTAAATTTCTAAATAATGAAAAATTATTAAACCATAGGCAGGAATTAACGGTTTTTTGCCGACATCAACAAACTTTCGCATTAAATAATTAGCATAAAAAAATCCCATAGCTTAATAAAAGTCTTAAAAGCTCAGCCAAATCATTAAATAGGAAAAACCCTATCTGTAGTCGTCAAAAAAAAAAAACAAAAAAAAAAAAAAAACAAAACAAAAAACAAATTGAAATATATATGCAATTTGTATATAAAACACCCACTTGAATAAACAAATAAAATAAATAGATAATCAGATGGACAATAATAAAACACAATCCTCCCGGCACAAAACGATTGTAGGCGCGCCATAAAAATATCCCTCACTGGGAACCAACTAAAGGATGACCGCAAACATTAGCCTTGAAATAGATACCCAACCCAACCTTAGCAAAACCTCTTAGAAGATGATGAATCTATTGATAGGAATTAACTCTCTGACCACTTAACGAAGGAAAATAGTCTAGCCACTCCCACAATAACGAATGTTATAACGGACCATGCCTAAAAACACACGTAAACCAAGAGATAGCTTATTCCTAAAATTTCGCTTGAAGATGAAACGGGACTAAACACCTCAATTCAACTATTTTTAATAATTATTTGGATGGTTTCGGCTCTCATTTTTGAAACATGAGAACTCTTATGTAGCGAAGGAATCATATTTTTAAACAATATATATATATATATATATATGGATGTAATTTTGGTGATTTCAATAATTTTTCATAATAATTCATAATATTTAGACCTAGAAACCTCAGAAGAATGGGCGACTATTTTGTCCTATATTAGGGACTTATCAGCAGTGTTCATATATATATATATATATATATATACACACACACACACACACACACACACACACACACACATATATATATATATATATATATATATATGCGTCTCTATTTTACAGTTAATTACGAAAATGATTAAATGTGCGACTCAATGTGACAAATGACGAAAAGGACATATATACATACTAGGCAAAATAAATTTATTCTCAAATACAATAGTTTCGTGTTTGTAATATTACATGAAATATTTCCATATACCGTCACCTATTTAGAAGACAAAATTATTAGTATAGTACATGTCAAAACGTTTGTGATCATCTAGCATTTTTTTTTAGATAACATATTTTTGCATGATTTGAAAGTGAAAGATAAAATGTGAGTAACTCCAGTGTATTTGCTTTTATTTAAAAAAAAACAACAACAAAAAACATTCATTATTCACTCTTTCTCGTTGATTTCTTCTTACACTCCCAAAAGTTCAAATTTGAACTCATCTACCCACAGAACATTTTGCAACTCTTTCAATATACAAATCTTGACTATAACAGAGGGGTTTCTTCATGTCTATGCACATACCCCCGCACTGACTAAATCGATTTTTTACACTGAGAGCAAAATTAGCTGCCGTCGTGAGAAATTAAGTTCAGCTGTCGACTCTGAAGCAGTTTTGCTTCCATTTCATTTTAAGTGTTTATCTTCAACAGCAGTTACCAAATTTTTGTGCTCCAACTTCTTTTCTGCCTACGTTTACGCAAGTTTCTATCTACCTTTGTTACGAATATTGAATCCCATATCTAGAAAATTTCAACTTCTTGGAAATTGGTTTTTGAGAGTAGCCTTCTTTGAATTTATGATTCTCACCTCTTAGTTGCTTTGATTTTTCAATTTTGTGCAAATTAGTTCAAAATTTTAAAAAATAAATAGAAATTATGAAAATACTATCAAAACGGCATCGTCTTTTTTTTTTCCAGAAACATCTACACATGGTTTTTGTCTACAACGTTACTCAGTGGTAAGGTAACTTTTAGAAATTGTAGTAGCCATTTAACTTAGTTGAAAATTTTGATAATTTGAAGGCAGTTAATGATAAAAAAATCATAATACAAAATATTCATAATTTAGCAAAATATATTGTGAACAGATGAATCAAATTTGAACTTTTTTGTATTAAGACGTGTATATATATATATATATATATATATATATATATATATATATATATATATATTATTTTCGCTGATATTATGAAGTATTTGTTTGCTCTGAATCAGATATTTTGGGTCCACGTAGAACTTATTGTTTATATCTACGTTAAAAGACATAAATTTTTGTACCATGTATATATATATATATATATATATATATATATATATATATGTGTGTGTGTGTGTGTGTGTGTGTGTGTGTGTGTGTGTGTCTCTGTGTGTGTGTGTATTCTTTTATTATATATATATATATGTGTGTGCTCCATGTTATCTCTGTTTTAACGAAAAATTTGAAATAATTAGGTTTAAAAATAAGACCCATCTCTTAAATCAAAGATATGAACTAACAGTTAACTGTAAACGCCGTTATAAATTTAACTTATTATAGGTGTTGTAATACTTTCAATGATAATGATATGTCATTGTAAATTTAATAGATTATTGTTTTTATTACCTGATGGTCCTCCTGTTGATTTTGGTGTGTGTTGGTTTAAGTATACTGTGTTGTTCATGTCGAAATGAATTGTGTATATATATTTCTATTTACGTATATATATCTATTTATGTGTACTTTTGTATGTATGGATATATTTATATGTGTATGTAGGGATACATGTATATATATGTGTATGTATGTGTATATATGTATATATATGTATGTATATGTATGTATATAGTTGAGTATGTATGTGTTTATGTGTATAGGCGTATATATATACATTTGTAAATATAGGTATGATTATATATGTATATATATATGTATATATATGTGTACGTGTGCGTGTATGTGTGTTTGTGTGTGTATAAACACCTATCATATGTGAGCTTGTTTATGTGTAGGTGTAGGTATGTAAACTTTGGTTTGTATCTACAGGTGCGTGTGTGTGTATATATGTGTATATACATGTATATGTATATTGTTGTATTCGTACGTGTATATATGTGTATATATGTATATGTGTGTGTATATATATATGTATATGTATATATATATATATATATATATATATATATATATATATATATGCTTGGATGTGTGCGTACTTACATCTGTGTATATGTGGATGTGTTGATATGGGTATTTGTACATGATCATATATTTATATATGTGAAAGTATGTTTGTATTTCTTCGTATATGTATATGTATGTATATCGTAGTGTCTGGGAATGTATCATCTATACTAACTAAAATTTACTTTTTTTAATAAGGGTTTGTTAATTGCTTATAGACTTAACAATTGTGTCTTGTTACATTTTAAAATTATTATGGACTCTACTGTAATTTATTGTCAATAGGATAATATTGTTAGAATATGTGTAGGTTTATGTATGTATATACTTATTTATATCTATCTATTTATGTATATATATATATATATATATATATATATATATATATATATATATATATATATATGGATATGTATGTGCGTATGTGTGTATATATGTATATATACGGGTATGTTTTAAGTCTCCGTTTTTGTTTTTAAAATTTTTTTTTTATATATATATGCAAGTACTTGTATATTTGTTTGTGTATATGTATGTTTAAGATTATATATATAAACATACATATATTTGTATATGTATATATATATATATATATATATATATATATATATATATATATATATATATATATATATATGCGCGTGTGTTTATGTATGTATGTATATATATATATATATATATTTATATTTAGTATATTTACTTTTTCAGGTTGCTGTGTAGGTTGATATACATGTAACCCGGATATAAGAGAGTTGTCGGGACCGGAGAAGAAGTCTCTTATATCCGGGTTTCTCTTATATCCGGGTTTAGTCTATTATATATACATTAACACAGGCTCTAATTTGGGACCAGAGAAAATCTCTCTTATATCCGGCTTTCTCTTATATCCGGGTCTCTTATATCCGGGTTACACTGTACTTATGCTAGCTTCTGTATGTGTATATATACATATGCGTATATATATATGTGTATGTGTGTATGCGTGTATATGTTTGTCTATAGGTTGGTTTTTCTGCACGTCTGTCTGTGGTGATAAATGGTTGTATACTGTACGCATATATTTGTAAATAGTTTTTATTTTATTTTTTATTTCCTGTCACCTAATGTATAATTAGGAGTATATGTATGCTTTGAATTTTCGTTTTTTATATATTAGATGGTGTTATTTTTATACTTATATATGTATTTTAATATCATTTCTTTACTTATTGTTTGTTATTGGCCCGTATAAGTTATATTTTAATATGTGGTTAGAATTCGTTTAATAACACCTTCAATCTTGAATATTTCTTTAGTGTTATATCAGAGTGTCTATATCAATGTATGTGGGTATATGTACGTATCTTTTTCGGTGTCTGTGTATAGTAAAATGCATGCACATTTCATTGTGTATGTGTGTGGTTTAAATATTTTTTTTTTATTGTAAAAAGTCGTGCAAATATTTCCTGTCTCGTCACTTTTTTGTGTGTGTATATATCTAAATATATCTGCGTGCTTATGTATTATAATCTGATTGTGTTTGTATTGTCTTTCGCAAGATGTCATAATCCAAAAGGGATTATAAGGGCACTCGATTTTAACGTTTACTCCATCGTAATTTCAATAGAAACAAAATGAACAGAATAACATATACATTTTTCTTTTTTCCTCAATAATTTTAAAATTTTAAACTTAATATAAATTAAATTTACTTTTCTGAAATGGGTAGTTTTTAATGTTAATTTCAAATTTTATCGTACAATTTAATACTTATTAGTTAGAATAAATTCTGTTTTAGTATAAAGCCAACTTTAAAGCATTTAATAATTATTATAACCTTATTTCGTTGTCAAGTTTCCACTTACGAGGTGTGGTTATTTGATTTGAACTTTTAAAAACCTTCATTCTACAATGTACATTCAACATAACTTGATAAGACACTAAAGGCGTTGAAACAAAATGGCTACTTTTGTAGTGATTTTATAACATACTAGCAGTAGAGCCCGGCGTTGCCCGGGGATGTAACAGTAAGAGATAGATCAAGTATCGACCATCATAAAGACTAAAAAATAAAATTGACAAAGATTATTGTTTAAGGTTGACGGACACGCATGTCTTAATTATTTTTTTTTATACGAATTGGTCAAACCCAAACTCAAACAAAAACATTGTTTTCAATCGTTATGAGTCTATCGATTGAATAGAATTTTATTATAAACAATTGTCTTGTAAATGGAATTTTTAAAGCATTCTGAATGTAAAAATAAAGAAAAAAGTGTGCAAAACAATAAGAAACACTACCTGCCAAAAAAAGTGAAGTTTTGTTGAAATCGGTTGAAAAATGTAAGAAAATCCGATCCCATATATAAACGAACACGCACACACAGAAACAAGCTGGGTTTCATAATAAGTATAACTCGATATGAGTTGTCCCCCTTTCATTCTCGCGATGCCTCTTAATCGTGTTTTCAAACTGATTTCGTTCTAAAACAATTGCGTTTTTCCAATTTTTGACGCTGTCAGAACCACCGCAAGGTAATTTTACATAGTCCTGTGATGTTTTGTTGAAATCGGTTGAAAATTGCAGGAAATTCGATCCAATATATAAACGTACAGACACACACAGCCTGGGTTTTATAATAAGTATGATTTATGTTATAATTTTTTATATATATATATATATATATATATATATATATATATATATATATATATATATATAAGTATTCTATTATATATAAAATTCTGTCTTAGAAAAAAAAAGGCACCCTGATGATGACATTGTTCTAATGTCGATTCGAACAAGGAAAAAAGGCTAGGATTCCGAAAACCAATTTTCAGGATTGAAAGATTGGAAAATCAATGTAAAACATCAATACTCCCAGTGTCCCCTTAAGTACTGTGATTTCAAATATCAGATCAAATATCTTCTACTGTTATTGGGGCTATGTTGTAAGACAAAATTGATGTCAGACAACGATTGAAAACTCTACGGTTTTTTAGATCATTAAGTTAGAGAGAAAAATGACAGAAAAGAGCAGGTTTTTATCCGCGTGCATACGTCGCAACAGTATGTCACAAGATACTACAACTGCAGCATCTACCCCGACGGGAAAAAAAAACCTTCTCCTCCTTTGCCAATCCTCCCAGAAGAATCCGGAAGGAAAGCTCCTTGAATATGTAAAGTCTGTCTGTCATCGAAATATTCCTGAATAAATGAGCCATTTAACTTATTTCATTCAAGTTTTTCATCTCAGAAAACGATAACGATTTCTTACTCAATGCTTTTCATCGAATTCACCCCAAGCAAGGCAGTAAAGTCACTAAGATACAAGAGTTTACTGGGTAGGAAAGAATTAGAAAACACAAATATTGATAAGCAGCGAGAATAATAGAAGGAAGGCAGTAGATAACATTGCATTTAAATTTTTGAAGATTAAAGTTGACTTGAGTTCCACAAGCGTCAAAAGAAATACAATTGTATTTTAATTAAAAAAAAAAATTGTTTTCGTTTTCTTTTGCTACAGTCACCAGTATCGGGTTTCGATCCCTTGTAAAAGTAAAGATTCCAAACATCAACTTGATTGAAATCTAAATGATTAATGCAAAAGTCAATATCTCTATTAGTTCCATCAAATTGATTGTGATAAATTAATCGAGAGTAATCTCCTTTGTTTTATGATTACCCCCCTTTGCAGATCTCTTTCGTTTGTAGAGGACTATAAACAGTCATTACGCTGGTATCAATTATTCTAAGCAGAATAAAGCTTCCGTAAGTCGTTTGTTATTAAATTGTTGTTATGCTACTTACTGCAAACGTATATGCGAAAATATCCACTGAGATGTAAGTTAAAATACAAGAAATGTTAATAAATGCTTTCGACTCTCTAATCCATTTCTATTTCATAGCAGATAGATTGAAAAAAAAAAAAGATCACAAACTTGAACACCGATTCGAGAATCAGAATTCGTTCAGTCGTTGACGTGCCAGTTTTTTAATTTTATTTCTATCCAGCTTTTCGCTCGACAGCTTTGGAAAGGTATCAAAAGGTAGAAAATAAGACGGAACCATTGATATCCAGTCTAAAGAACTTTTGCCCGACATTTTCTTTTCGCAGTGTGCTTTCAGAGCGTTTTTATCAAATGTACGCCCGGAAGCGATTCGAACGCATGCGCAGATATCTTCACCGAATCGAGAATCCGGCACCCCAACAACAACCACCTGTTCGACATCTGGGTGACTACTGACGTAATCCTCAATCAATTGGATAGACACATTGACCGTACCCTTGATAATAAAGCCAGATTTTCGACCCGTTATCAATATGTTACCATCGGCCTGCATGTAGCAAAGATCGTTCGTGTGGAACCAGCCATTCTTGAGTGGAGACGCCAAGTTTCCGTCGTAGCACTTACTGTTCCAAAGACTACGAATGCATAGTGTTCCTACTTTACCTATGTCAACCACTTCTTCCTTTTCGTCGATAATCTTCATCTCCATCCCTGGTAAAGGAACCCCAAGCATTCCCTTTTCGTGCTCGGTAATATTTTCCTGTGTAAATATTCTATGGGTAGATATCAGAGTTTCTGTGCTCCCGTAAATTAAACAGAAGGCATTGGTGAGAAGGAAAGAATGTCGGATCATTTGTTCAGTAATTGTATCGCCGGTCGAAAGCAAATATTTGGTCCGAAAACCATAATCACGGATAGACTTTATAATCTGCGGCTGCATGTAGACCAAAGTGCAGCCTTCTTTTTTCCAGATACCCACCAGGAAATCGTTATTTGCTGGGTCGTTTAGAAACCTCACGTCCCCAGTGACAGTGGTGGTTCCGGTCCCAATATAATTTAATGGATACCCTACGGTATACGCCATCGGACGGTTATTGTAAATCACGTCGTCAGCATGAAATCCGGAGATTACATTGTATATCGTCAAGTTGTTGACGATGCCGAAATGTGTGTGACAGACTTTTTTCGGGGTTCCAGTCGTTCCCGATGTCTGGTTCACAAGGGCAATATCATCAGGATCCAAAACTGGTAATTGTGGACCCTTAACGTACTTAGCATCTTCAATTTCAGCCATCAACTCGGATGCCAGAAGGGCATTGTCTGGCCGACACTCTGGATCCACAGCCATTGCTAGTTTCAAAGTGGGACATTCATTGCAGCTCACTTTTCCCCCTGGGAGGATTTCAGCTACGCCCACGAAATCGTTCCACCGTTCTTTAGAGTCTAGAATAACCATGACGCAACCCGAGAGAGTAACTTTGACATCGGCGGAACCCATAAGCAAATGGACGGAAACAGCCCCTGCCATCATGATACCCACATCATAAACCATCCAGTCGATGCAATTGGACACGCAGTAGGCGACACGATCGCCTTTATTGATTCCCAGCTTGTTAAGGACTTGAGCAAATCTCAAGGATTTCACGTACAGATCCTTTCTGCAAGAGAGAAAGAGATTAATAAAAGTCATGATTCATTGCAATAACTTTGTCGTTCTCTAAACCCATTTCCCAAAATTTGATCATATAAGAGAACATCAGAATTTCCGTGGACGATATGCTTGTTCCGGGAACCTTTCAGCATCACCTTATAAATAAATGATATTCAATCAAGTAAAGGTGTGGTTACTCGTTACAATTCACGATTATGATAGATTTTAATCAGATAATCAATTAAATACGTTCATAACAGAGTTGGTATTAATTTACAAGGCTTTCTCAGTGAGTTCCTGTCTGCAAAAGATAGACATGAATATTATTGCATCGTTTTGGTTTTGAGCGTTAAAAAATGTACAAGAAAGTGATTTAAAATTCCCGGCTCGGCCGTTTTTCTGAAATGTAATCGAAGAAACATATCAGATTTGGGGTGGGGGTATTGAACTTGTTAATAGGGCCAGTGACAATGGTTATGTTTACAAAATATTTTCATAACCTCTCACAACATATATATATATATATATATATATATATATATATATATATATATATATATATATATATATATAGGGACAATCCTTAGATCATAAAAAAAGGGCAATTTTGCATATTTGGATAAGTAAATTCACCTATTGTGCATATATGAAATCCCTTAGTAGAGGTTCAATCCCATCAAGATTAATTTTCAAAAACCGTTAAAATGTCAAGAACTAAACAGATTAGTATTGAAAAAGAGCCCAAGTGGAAATTCTTTCTATAGAAGGGTATCACGAATGTCAGCTTGCTAGAAAATGGCTGATGCTAACCTCCAGTAGAGCGACTGGTTGCGTCTTCTAGAGGAGACGTTCCCTGCTGACATAAAGTGGAAAGATCATATTGAAAACTGCTGCTAGGCAAGTTATTCAATTATCGGAACACAATATTGGTAATTGTGAACGAACATTTAAAAAGGATGTTGAAAACAGTGGCAGGAACAACAGATAAAAGAATAAAAAACCAGAGATTGGCAGCTGATCTCTCCTATGATTTAGCTCTGACAGCTCAGTGGGGGAAAAACTGGCCGGTTTACATTGAATGCGTCGAAAACCAAACATTCCATCATCGCCGCTCGGATACTGAACCATCTCAAATCGTGATGAAGGTATGGTCCCTTAGTAAGGCCGCTTGCCTTGCGTGACTATTGGATCTTGAACTCATCCCAGACCTCAAGTGGGACTCATACATAGGATCCATCACTAAAGATATTCGGCTCCCTGGACCGCACCAATAGGTATTTAACTCCGCGTGCTAATCTCTACATTTACAAGAATCACATGCCTCTCACTGCTCTATCCTGAAAGTGCTCGGACAAAGTGCATTCCTTAATTCCACCAGTTTTAACTCTCACGTCTAAGAACCACTATGCCTCTCACATTGTAGCAAACCATCCTCCATTTCTTCGTATTCAATTGGTGAGAAATAAGTTCCACATGAGCAGTTTCTTCCAGTGGACCGATTCATAAGAGTATATTTTCCCGATCACGACAATCTTAACCTGTTCAAGTCTACGGTTAACCGTTATCTTCCTCACATATCCCCATAAACTCTGCCTCTTACTCTGTAACCCTCTACCTCGAGTGTCTCCCGGGCTTTATACAGAGTGAACCTCACTGTAAAAAAAAAAAGTATTAATAGAACAATAAGAAAGGAAAATTAATTGACGAGCTAGAAAATATTTAAGAAGTTCGCGTTTCAGATTTAAGCAAAGCGTAAAAAGTGACCAAAGAACTGAAAACAAACTCACACTTTTAAGTAAACTTCGCAGAGCAGTTATTAAATGAATTCATAATCACGGGACTACAGCATAGTCGATTAAAGCGTTACTTCGTGAATCTGGCGATAGTGACATAGTAATTGTGAGTAGGGCACCTCGGTGTGGTGTAATGGTTAGCAAGTTTGTCTGGCTAGATGAGTTAGGACTGAAAAGTGAGTTCGATCCTCACTAGGTGCTCCATATATTCGGCCTTGTGCCACATCTAAGTTACGCTTAGAAAAAATAGGGCACCTCGACGTGGTGTAATAGTTAGTAATGTTGTCTCGCTAGAACAATTACGACTGAGTATTGAGTTCGATCCTTACTGGGTTCCCCATACTTTCGGCCTTGTGCCACATCTATGCTATGCTTAGCAAATCACCATAGTAATTGTGAGTTCAATCCCTGCCTCAAGCAGGACGTACTTGGACGTTGCTACATTCCTTCGTTCCGCCAGTTCAGACATTTACTGCTAGGACCCGTCATGACGCATCCATAAAGTCCACGCAGCCTCATTACTTTCGTATTCCATTAGTAAAAAAGAAGTCCCACCTGCTGTGACAGTTAATATTTAGAATCCAGCGTTATGCATAGTGAAATTTTGTGAAAAGAATTCCGTATGTTACTTTATACACGACGATGTTTGTCTGCATTTAAAACCTAACAACAACAACAACAACAAAAAGAAGACAAAACATAACGATCATTGAATTGGATTGGGAAGAAAAATAAAATACTGTAAAATCAATTATTAGGCTATATATTTCTATCTGATCTTCCGGAGTAAAGAGTTATTATTATTTAAACGAGTGACATTTCATACCAAAAGAATGCATGTAATCTTCAAGAAAATTCCATCTGAGCACTTTAATCTACGGTGGTATATTAATATCGTTCCGCTGTCCATGTCTAGAGATATGAGCACATGTTCTTTTCAGTACTGCTCGGTTATTGCTCGCATTGATTCCACCGAACCTAAGTCCATTCTAACCGATCTAGAGATTGAAATTACTATTACTACGATCACCCGGAGCGAGAGACACCTGAAGAAGACCGTGGGATAGAACGACCGAAACGTTATGATACTAATAAGAAAGATGAAGAAGTTAGTCCTAAAGTAATTAATGCAAATAAATTATGTAAACCTTGATGGTATATTAACAAGCATCATCATAAACTAATATGTAAGTCAGACAATTATTGAAGAAGGTATTTAAGATCTTTAAATCAGATCGAGACTGGTCAGCTCCTGCCTATATATGGCAGCGGTACTTCGTTTTTGGCCTGATCTGGCTGTTGTAACTGTAGAAGATAGCAGAAGGAGTAAGTTACTTACGGGGCGGTACAGGGAATTGACCACTTTTCTAGCATCTTTAGCAAGATCGTATGTACAAATTCCACTTGAGATCTGCGCTGAGTTTGTCCCGATAGGCGTTCAAGGCAAGGCGTCTCCCTGAGGGAACATCCGGTGAAAGTTCTCTGCCCGTTCGGTGATGATGGAATGTTACCAGTTTGGCTATGGAAGCATTGAATGTGACCGGCCAGTTCCCCACTCCCCAACCCACTGAGAAAAGTCAGAGGACAGATGAGCTGCCAAGGCCTGGTCATCTAGAGTTTCGGAGGTCCACCCATATACCGTTGTATTTTCAGCATAGATATTCACAAATTATCGGATTATATACTCAGGCAAATCATTTACCTAAAGTACAGGGTGATTGAAAACTAACTCCCTATTTTATGTATGAGCGGCCAGACAGGAGTTCTTAAGTAACACCCTGTGACTGTTTTGGAGGTTGGTTAAAAGAGCAAGGCTACTATATCAAACCAAGCTTTAGTCACTTTCACACCACTGTAAGGTACCTTCCCTGTGCCTTTTTTGTAAATATTTCCATGGCGATTGTTCTGACTAACTTTTCTCTATGGTACCTAGACTTTATGAATTTAAGCGAAGTACTAGATTAGCGGCAAGGTCCCATCATTTTACCATTGAAATAGCTAGATGTAACTGTAAGTTCTATGCTAACAGTTTATTTTATTACACTTATCATCCATGGAACTATCTTCCGGCTTCATGACTTCAAAAATTTAAATGCAATGTCAATCGTTATCTACTGTCGTCTTGATTCCTCTTCTTTTACTTTTTTCTATCTCCTTAATAATGTTTTTCTTATTATTCTTTCACACTCTGTAACCTCTTGTGTCTTAGTGGCTTTATTGCCTTATTTGAGGTGAAATTATTAAAGATATTAGCATTTTTATCACGGGATTCCATATTGACATTGATATCTTCATTGTGAGATTGTAGTTGTTAGAAATATTGTTTCAGTTTTATGTTGGCTCAGAACCGATTAAATATAATTGATGCATTTTAGAACAATATCGTCATTAGTTTAGGTTGAATTAAAGACAGAGTATTGAATGTTGAATCAGTAGATATTGTGAAATATATGAATTTCATTATTAAATATATGCAGAAATATTTTTATTAATGTAATATAAACACTGATACAGATTGATTCATTACCATCATTGGCACAGGCTCAAACAATTTTTATATATCCACCTTATCCTCATAGTCTTCACTTCCTCCGCTCTGTCGGCTGAAGCTTCAGAATACGCCAACTGCATCTCTGCAGAGGGGTAAGCCCCTTCAAATGTGGCGTCCTGTGTATGATGGTAAACTACAGATGGCAGTAAAGCCACTGATCAGGAGGTGTTGAGAAGCGTGGAACCACCTCTTAATTGCTGTTGTTCCTATATCCACAATGATCCGGGGTGGTAGCATCTGTTAAGGTCTCAGCTATGGGTGACTAGTTAACTCCCAAACGGAGGTCAAAGCACTATGAAAGTTTAAAAATAGGTTACTGTAGTAAAAATACCAGCAATATATTTCTGAAAAAAAAAAAAAAATTACCGGCAATACATTTGACTATCGACAAAAAACCCTCTTTACGAAAATACATCAATGAAGCCTGGTCTCCAAACTGATTTCTTACAAAGAATACATATTCTATTCATACGAACCTATCCTAAAAATCTTGTCGGCATTAAATAAATCGTTGAGGTTGATATGCATTAAAACGAAATAAACTCAAACCCTGACCTACAAAATGATTTCTTACAAAGAATACATATTAGAACCTATCCTAAAATTTTTTGTCGGCATTAAAATAATCCTTTTGAGGTTGATATGCCGTAAAATAAAATAACATGACAGTTTCTATGGCGCTTTTAATGATAGATATTTTTACTTTTGTTAGTCTGTATTAGTTTATGTTAATGTTTCTCGTGATTGTGTTACCGGCGAGTCACACTTGTGTGGAGGAATATATATATATATATATATATATATATATATATATATATATATATATATATATATGTGTGTGTGTGTGTGTGTGTGTGTGTGTGTGTGTGTGATGAACGTAAACACAGAACGCGGCGAAATTCAGGAAGATCTGAGAATTGAACGAATGATAAATTTACAACGTTCATAAATTTTAAACATTTCATAAAGTATCTTAGTTTTTCACAAATTACAATATTTGTTTAGCACAAATTTTTTCATTGTTATTGGTTGTCAATGATTTTTGTACATTCGATCTACACTGTAAATAAAAACGAATCAACGTTACAAAGTACTTTTTGTATCGTAATCTCTAAATATTTCTTGCCCATAATTTTCAAACATTTCATAAATTGTCTTAATTTTTTTACAAATTACAATATTTGTTTAACACAAATATTTTCGCCACTCTTGGTTGTCAGTTATTTTTATACATTTATGTATTCAATCTACACTGTAAATAAAAACGAATCAACGTTACAAACTACGTTTTGTATCCTAAACTTAATATAAAAAATGTTAAGCTTGTCACGGCAGCCTTTTCTTCCTCGAATCCGAACAGGGCCCTCAATCTCGGATGTTCAGTTTAGATTTGTACTGTAATTTGTTCAGCTTTTGAAAGTAAAAATTTTGCTGATTCAATGTGTTTTCTAATTTTGGTCTTACGTTTTCCATCCTCTGTCTTCCCAGATATTTAAACTTCTGTCATTGTTTTATGTTGACTTCTGATAATTCTTACTTCGCGTCTTGGGATTTTCCTCTCAACAACAACAACCATAATTTATGTCTTCTCACAGTTGATGGTCAGTCCTTTCTCGTCGCTTTCCATTATTACTTTGTCTAGGAGGTCCTGTGTGTTTCTTTTCGTGTCTGTCATCTGCGTACCTTATATTGTTAAAATTTCGCATATCGATAATAAATCATAGTAGAGTTCCCAAAACAGTCTCCACGTACAGGTTGAAGAAACCTGGAAAGAAATCATATCCTAGTCCCATGCTCTTTTCTAGTTTTGCGTATCTCTTTAATTTATTTTCTATCCGTGGTTTGGTTCCAGTATAAGTTCTGGAATATTGTAATATCTTTTTCAAATAGATCGGCTTTTCCTAGCAGTTCAAACAGATCCGTTTGCCGTAAGCCCATGAAATAAAAAATTGTTAAAATAAAACGATAACAAAATTAATAAAGATATATAAATTAAAAAATAAAATAAAAACTAAGACGAATATGATAGCTGAAAAACAACACTATATTAGCTGAAACATAACTTTCATTAGTCCAATGCGTACTTCGGACCACGGTACCTCGATTTCCATCCTTTTGTTAAAATTCTTACCAGATATTTAAATTTCTTCACCTGGTTTATGATGGCATTTCCATTTTGTAAAAACGCATTTTAAGAATTTTTCTTGCTGACGACTATACGTTTTTTTTTTTTTTTTTTTTTGCAGTTGGTGGTTATTCTCTTTTTCTGAATTTCTTCGACTACCCTGTCTAGGAAGTTTTGTAGCATCAATACAGTGTCATCTGCGTATCTTGTATCGTTAAGATTCGTTAAGATTACGAATACCGATAATAAATCCTGGTAGGGTCCTTAGTTTCCTTCGGATAGTGTCGCTGTTAGAGGCTGAATAAATCTGGGAAGAAGATATATCTTGGCCTTATACCCACTTCATATATATATATATATATATATATATATATATATATATATAATTTCAGGATGATTTTCCAACTTATTCAAGATGATCTTCGCCTTCTCTAAAGTTCTAACTTTCTGTTCTGGAGTAAAAGGGTGCCTCGCAGGTTTAACGTGCGATTTAATTTTCAAGTCTTTTTCACTGCTTTTTGGACTGTCATAGCTGAAACTCCTCTCTCACGTGCCAAATGTCCTATGAACCCAGTTGGCTCTTTTATAATTGATCTCTTTAGCTCTAAGTTGAAATGAAGATCCCTCTTCCTATTGTGACTTCCTGATCTAGTTTTTCCCTCTACTTGCTCCCCCCCTTTTTTTAAAAACTTATTCACCGTTCTTTTGATGATTTTTAAATCGGTTTTGAAGATGGAAGTCTGAATGTTGAAGATGGAGTATGAGTGTTGGTGTCATTACTGAAGGTCTGAATGATCTTCTCTCACCACTGCTCTTTTGGGAAGACAGTGAGTCTGACACAAAACAATTTTATAGACTAAATTGTATGAGTCGAGCATCTGTATTTTTTTTTAATGGCAGAAGAGGTTCAAGGACAATAGAGAGGAGGTGAAAGCCGATAAAAAACGATGGGGGAGGCGGCTGAGAAGGACATGAGAACATCAGAGCTGGTTGAAAATATTCACAACTTTCTCCATGTAGAACATCATGTATCTATAAAGACTAGAGGCATACAGTTTGGAATTAGTGTGGCTACTGCACACGGAATTATTTATGAAGATCTGAACATGCTCAAAATTTGTGCAAAGTTTCTTCCCAGGATGCTCCGTGACGATATGAAGGAAATATATGTTGGTGACAGCAAGGAGATTGTTGATCAAAGTTACACTCTCCCTACACTTCATACCTTGCTTCCTCTGATTTTCGTTTGTTACCCAAGCTCAAGGAGAACCTCAGGGCAGTTATCTTGAATACATTAACAATATGAAGGACGTTGTAACAAGTCTCCTGGATATTTTCACATTCGATGATATGTATGGGGCCTTCACAAAAGAGCTGCGCCACTACAACAAATGCATTGAAGTCAGCGAATCCTATTTTAAAGGAAATTAGAGTTTTCTTCCCTGAAATAAAAAAAAATCTCCTGGAAAAGTTTCAAATCTTCTGGAATGCACCTCATATTTAATAAATTTGATAATTTCTTTTAGTTGTTGGGTTATTGGTGCTTGTAATGATTAATACTTTTAGTATCTAGTCGTTTTTACAGTTTATGTTATATAGTGCTTTGTGTTTTAATGGAATTACTTCTATTTTTGTTGTTGTCGTATTGTTTGATGGCATGCGGTTTAATTGAACTATTATCAGATAAATAGCACGTTAACTTGCGCGATAATGTAGTAGCTGCGAAACCAATGTGTGTGTTGTTTGGATTATTATGAGAGAAACATTCTTCAATTAAGCAAGCGAGTTTATAAACAACAGCGATTTGTTGGAATTTTTTTTATTTTCATAGAGTAGGTAGGTGTTTGACATTTCTGGACTGTTTATTGTTTATTCTTTATGTTTATTGTTTCATTTTTATTTCCCTATTTGTTTTCTTTTATTGTTTTAAGTTTGTGATTTGGCAGGCTTTGCGTTGGTCGATTTGAATCTACAAGCTTTACCAATACTTTGCTTTGTTTTAAATATATGGTCGCCTGGCGATCGTGGTAGCGAGAAACTCGAGTAGCGAACAGATTAGCGTCTTTGCCCTCGGTCGTTTAGGCATTGAGTTCTGTGTTTGGTTGCATAGTCAGCTGTCTGACTGTTGGTGTTTTATATTCAGTTAGTTTCCATTTCATTTCGGGTTTTATTTAAGTTTCTCTATTTACTGTTTTTCCATTTTTTTTTACTTGGCAGGCTTTGTCTTGGCGGAGTCACAATTATGGGTTTAACCAATACTTAGTATTGTTGTCGTGTTTAGTTATATATATATATATATATATATATATATATATATATATATATATATATATATATATATTGACTACTAATATTATCTATCTATCCATCTATCTATCTATATGCATATAATAAACATTATTTGTAGTGCGAACGAGTATTCGATCAGCTATGTTTCTTTTTATTTCTTAAAAAGTGAAATTAATAAAAACCAGACTAAATTGGGTAGAAAAACTAAAAACAGATTGTGCCACCGACAGGAATTAAATTTGTATCCCAGGAAAGCCGCTTAGGCTGTCGAAATTTCCATTTTTCATTAGAGAAATCTCTTATATAGATAAGGAAAAAGAGGGTATGAGTTCGATTTCTGTCGGAGGCCCAATATTTGTTTAGACTCTTCATTCTAGGCTGGTTGGTATTAATTTCACTGTTTAAGAAAATTAAAGTAAAACAATGATACACACACACACACACACACACACACACACACACACATATATATATATATATATATATATATATATATATATATATATATATATATATATATAAGGCTCAAACACTAATATTCCAGGGTTATAATTTATTACATTGGAATCGTAATCACGATCAATTCATCAGACCTACAAATTCAAAAAGCTGATGTAGGTCTGATGAATTGGATCGTGATTACGATTCCAATATAATAAATTATAACTCTGAAATATTAGTGTTCGAGCCTTTTATATTATATTCTTGCTCTGTCCTGGACATTGAGCTCTACCTGGATTCTATCCTGTTTGAAATATATATATATATATATATATATATATATATATATTAACCACTAATATTTTCTATCAGATTTGATTTGACAATCTTTTTTGATAAATGTACTTGATTAATTTTTTTCGAATTCAAAGAAAATAAAAATTCATTATTTTTTTGATTGATCCCTCTTAATCCGTTCAATTGCCAGTTCCTTGATTTTTTTCTTGTTCAGTTTCCCATTCTCCAACGTCGGAAAGTCATCGAAGTGCAGAAAATAATTCGGAACCATTGTCACCCAATCAAAACTGCTCTTATATTGCATGTTGTTTTCACAAAACTGCCTCAGCGAGCCGCTATCAAACTTCCGCCCAGGAAAGAGTTGGACGCATGCGCAAACATCTTCCCCACAATTGACGTCTGGTACACCGACTACCACAACATTCTGTACATCCGGATGATTATCAACATAAGATTCTATCAATTGTATCGGGAGGTTTACAGTTCCCTTGATGATAAAATCTGATGTTCTCCCTTTCATTATAAGGTCTCCCCCTGGCAACATCATAGCAACGTCTGTTGTTTGAAACCAACCATCTTTAAGGGGACTATTAGAGCCACCGTCATCGTAATTTTTTGTTATCCATGCACTGCGCACAGAGAGTATCCCAGTCTCCCCAAGCTTGACTGTCTCATTCCGGTCATTCACAATCTTTACTTCAACACCCTGAGCTGGTCTGCCTAACATTCCTTGCAGGTGATCTTCGATATTAGATTTTGTAAACATTCTTAGTGATATTAAGATGGCTTCTGTGCTGGCATAGAGTACTAGCATTTTATCTGCGAAGATAAACGAATTGTTGATCATTTCTTTTGTAAGCAAATCTCCACCCGACGCAATATACGGAATTCGAAAGCCGAAATCTCGTAAATCTTTTAGATTATGCGGAGCGAGGCCTACAAAAGTGCAGCCTTCCTTTCGCCAGATATCAACAACTGTTTCAAAATGTTGGGGCTCGCACAAGAATATAGTGTCACCGCTAACGAACCTCGTACCTGTATTTAAATAGGTAAATGGGTATCCGCCAATATAGGCCATGGGGCGGCTACTGTATGTTACATCGTCGCAAGTGATATTTGCATCTTCATTGTAAGCAGCAGTACAGTTAAGGATGCTAAAATGAGAGTGATGTATCTTTTTAGGAGTGCCTGTTGTTCCAGATGTCAGACAGATGAAAGCGGTATCCTCAGGATTCAACATAGGTAATTTTAAAAAGCTTCCGTCATCCTTGGCATCGATTTCAGCAATTAGTTCCGATGCCTGAAGTACGTTAGTGGGTCCACTGTCAGATGAGACAGCAATAGCGATTTTCAAAGAAGGGCATGTGTCACTAGTGATTTTACCACCTGGGTGAATTTTAGCTACAGACAATAAATCATCCCAGTGCTCTTTGGCATCTAGAATGATAAAAGTGCATTTGTCAAGAGCCTTGCTGATATCGGCGGCACCAAGAAGCAGATGGACGGAAGTACCCCCTGCCATCATGATACCCACGTCGTACGTCATCCAGTTGATGCAGTTGGAGACACAGTAGGCTACACGGTCGCCTTTCTTAATGCCTAATTTAAGAAGACAGCGCGCAAATTTGACGGACCTGTCGTAGAGTTCCTTTCTGTAAGAGAAAAAGAAAAGATGAGAGAATTGTATTTAATAAACTTTTACAGTTAATTAGCAAGGACAGAGTCATATTTTGGTTTGAAGTGTTGCCAGTCCTCCAAATTCAGAACAAGGGCAGCTTTTTATTTACGATTAAAAAGAACATTGAAAAGCAAACAAAATGAAAATAATTATAAAAAAAATTAATGGCATATCAATAACATAAATATAAAAAGGATGACATGTGGTCACAGTAACAAACGACAGATAATATGATATTGAAAACTGAAAGCGCATTATAATAATGAAAGATGCCTTCGAAAAGATAAGCAAAGAATTGCTGAAAAGGAAAATTCAATTAGAAATAAAGATAACTGCTGCGTTTGTTGTAATATCAATTCAACTCTCTATAGTGAATACTGCATAATCTCCTCACAGACAAAGAGATACATGTCGTTCTACTGAAGGATACTGAGAATGCCATGGGCTGAACATGTGAGTAAAGAGAAAGTTGTTAGAATGTTATAAAAAGAAACTTATGTTAGACATTTTGACGGTCGTCTTCGAGTATAGAATCCAGAGGTTAGCAGTGAATATTTCGGAGACAGTAGGAAAGCTTAGTTCAGGTTCGCAGTGGATATCGCAGCAAAGTAGCAGAGCGTAGATCTTCCTTCTGTCATCTTCGCCTGACAAGTTGGTACTGGTCATTCGGGTAGGGTAAACAAAAATGGCCGCCTTTATACACGACGGATACAATGTTCTGCGGCTTCTGATTGGTTAATCTTCTATTGGTAGACTATAAAGGGAATTAAGTCATTTTGACTAAACTCACTAGTTACACCTATATATATATACACAAAAAACTGTAACAACTTATACTTAGAAAACAACAGTTGAAATTTCTAATGCACATACTGAGGAAAGAAAGCTTGGAAAATTTCACACGCACAAGACATATTGAATTCAAGAGGGAGAGATGAAGACAGCGAATCACTTACCTATCAAGAGTATGTAAACGTCCGGCAGAACCGAAAGTAAGAGGGATTGCGAAAAGCAAAAACTTACTCAGAGCTAGAAAGGACAGGCAATTGTGGTGAGCCATGATCGTCCAAGGACGACGGTACATAGCAGAAGAATATTTCATTAGAAGAAAATGCTGAACTACTATGTAATATTAGTCCCCCGACAAGACAGTGAATGCTTAATAATTTCCTTACAGATGAGGCAGTAGAAATGTGGTTCTACAGACGAATTTTGAGAATATCATGTCCCGAGAATGTGAGTAACGAGCAAGTTTTAAGGAGAATGGAAACAGAAAGGACTTTTGCAATAAGAATCAGAAAGACAACGTTGAATTTTGGGGATATTTAAACTGAAACCCGACCGATTTGACATCATTCACAGATTCTACCCCTACACTATTGTCGAACGGCGCGGAGACATTCAAATTTTAACGTTTTTTTCTATACGAAATACGCCAGTAGCCAGGAGAACTCAATTCGTACTTGGAGAGTAATACATTAATAGCAGTAGGGGCTATATATATATATATATATATATATATATATATATATATATATATATATATATATACACGTTTCATTAAATAATATAGACAAGTGTTGTCTATTTATTTTTTTAAATTTTTTCGTAACATCTGATAAGTTTAATAACATTATCGTTGAACGAAGAAAGAAATTCACAATAGTGATCCATATTTTTTAATACAATCTAAGCTTTCGGCTTACTTAAGCCATTATCAAAGATGTCAATTACAACATATTAAACAATATACGGACAATTAGATTGTATTAAAAAAATATGGATCACTATTGTGAATTTCTTTCTTCGTTCAACGATAATGTTATTAAGCTTATCAGATCTTATGAAAAAAATTTACAGAAAATAAATAATATTATTTAATGAAACGTGTATGAATGAAAAAATGCTGCCTAAATACACACAATATATATATATATATATATATATATATATATATATATATGTATGTGTGTGTGTGCGTGTGTGTGTGTTTGCATGTGTTTTGGGGAGCTAATGCGTGCGTGTGTTCTAATTGGATGTATGGAAGTTTACTATTCCATTTGATTTTTGCATTGCATTTAATCCATTTTTTTTTTATCTAAACATTCATTTTTTTTTTTAAATCTATTTGTTTTTATATATAATCCATTTTTAGGAAAAAATATTTAATTTTTTTTCCAGCACTGCAATACGATCTTAACAGACAGATTTAATTATGAATATTTTAATTTTATAACGGTCAGTCATCTATCCACGCTTGACGATCTGTTTACTCGTGATATGACAATTAGAATTATACTAAATGGTGAGGAAGAAAATTTCAGTAAGATGTTCTTTCGGTTTCTAAATAAATTGACCGATATCGAAAAGTTTTTTTTTTGTTTTTATATTCTTTCATTGTTTGGTATTTACCCATATCGACGGTCTCTCTGCTAGCGTCATCTCAACCTGCCAGTTTCGCACCAGGCATGTTTCTCTGCCACCTGTGTCCGAGAACTTCTCGTTTGCGGATCGGGCTGCTGTCTTATTTGGAGCCCACAGATGACGGACGGAGATGGAACGACAGAGTCGTCGTCACCTATGACGGACAGCCTAAGAGATTTACCCATATTGACGGTATGGGATAATATATAAATGTTTGTATATCAAGAGCAATTTTGGTGGGAAATGTGTATGATAAAGTGGAAGAAGTACTCGTATGACTCGTATTGTCTTTTAGGACTTCATTGGACTAAATTTGTTTTACGCTGGTGCGGCTTTATATGCGCACGACCAAGAAATGTTGGGAATTCTAAATTTTAAATTATTTTTAATTTATTTAAAAAAAATGTACATGTAAATATAAATTGTTCTACAGAAGAACCTCAGTTCTTGAACGTCTCACATGTCAAACAAATCGGTTTTCGAACAGAAAATTCGAGATGAATATGCCTCGGTTATCGAACAAAATTTCGGTTCCCGAACAACATAACTGAACCGAGTTAACACGAACGGAATAATTTCTCAATCGACCGCCGTGTTGTATACATTCGTGTGTTGTGCCGTTATATTCTTTTCAAATTTTATCGTACTCTGACTTTTTTTGCTATATTGATTCCTATTGGAAATAGTTTCAATTTACGAACGTTTCGGGTTACGAACGGCCTTCAGGAACGAATTAAATTGGTGAACCGTGGTTCCACCGCATCATATTTGTATGTAACTATGTGTATCAATGTACTGTCCATCTGAAGTTATTATTCAAATCACCTAAACCTGAATAACTCGAATTTCCTTTGAAAAAAAAAATTAAATTTTATAATAAACTAGCAGGATGGCCCGGCGTTGCCCGTGCTTGATTCAAAAATCGTACGACTCATACAGCAATTGCTATCACTTGACTTAAAATATTTGTTGCCCTTCCTTGCCTTTAAATTAGTGCCCTTTGCCGTGCTGATATTGCTACATGCCTTACTTCTTGCCTATCTCACACTGCGAATTTCTTTCTAAGCTCTATACTAAACATTAAATCTGTTACGAAAAAAGAACTAAACAAAATGAACACAAAACGATCAGCTTTAAAAAAGGACTCGTAATTAGAAAAACCGAATGAAAAAAGAATATTAACAACAAATACTTTTTCATACCTAACCCAGTTCTGCGGAATCAGAATCAACGTTGAGTTTAAGCAAGCGAAAGAGACAATTGGAGTAAAATGCCATGCAGATTTAAAGTTTTCCCACTTGTGATGAATGCAGCTATCGATTTTTTTTGCATGCTAGCATGCTAGTTAACATTCGTGCCAGTCAGCTGTTGGCTCTCACGCTGGCCAATAGATTCTTACTACCTATACGTGGCAGCCAGCTATAGGCTCTCACTCTGGCCAATAGAAAATGGCCGCCAAGTACATGAAAACTGCCGTAGAAGCATGAAAAATCGATTATTTCCACTATCGATGGAAGTTGGGAAATGCAAAGTCGGTCTTGGCCGTTCCGCTAACTTGGAGCATGTGCATGTAATTTTTGGTACAAATCCGTCGAAAATTGCGGCCGTGCATTCGTCACACACACACACACACACACACACACACACACACACACACACATCCTGCCTTTTATAGATAGAGATCCAATTATTTTAAACCTTTGCCTGTCCAGGGTATAATCGTGTGTACGATCCAAACGTTCATACTTGTTTTCAGATTTATAACTATGGCAAAGCATATATAGGTTTTCAAATTATAAAACCCTGAGCATCAAAAAACCTAAAAATCTTAGTTATTTAAACTACGCTCTGTACATTACATGTGATGCAATGTTTATAATCATTTCAGTCTAATGGAAAAATAGATGTCTTTCATTTGAGAACTTACATTATCAATCAAGTGTCCTGTGGTCATGATGCAAAAAATATTAGATGAGGCCTTTCCTCAGACCACCTGTTCAATAGTAGACCCTTTCTTAAGCGTCCTTACTTTTACCACTCTTTTAAAATCATGGCTCGAAGGCACGTTATATGATGCAAGGACGTGAAAATCACAAGTCTTGTGCGTCACATATGATGTGCAGGACAGGCAAAGGGTTGAAACTGAGAAAGGCTATTTTATTACGTGTATTATCACATGTAGTTCGAGCCATGATTTGAAAAGAGTGCTTAAACTAAGGACGCTTAAGGAAAGAGCCTACTATTAAGCAGGACGTCTGGGGGAAGGTCATATCTAATACTTTGTGTATCATGACCACAGGATACTTGACTGATAATGTAAGGTCTCAAATGAAAGACATCTATTTTTTCCACTTTATTGAAATATTTATAAACTTTCCGTCTGAAGTTATTATGCAAAATCACCTAAACCTGAATAACCTGAATTTGCTTTGAAAAAAAATTATTAAATTTTATAATAAACTAGCAGCATGGCCCAGCGTTGCCGTGCTTGATTCAAAAAATCGTACGACTCATACAGCAATCGCTATCACTTGATAATATAAGGTCTCAAATGAAAGACATCTATTTTTTCCACTTTATTGAAATATTTATAAACTTTCCATCTGGAGCTATTATGCAAATCACCTAAACCTGAATAACCCGAATTTGCTTTGAAAAAAAAATTATTAAATTTTATAATAAACTAGCATCATGGCCCGGCGTTGCCCGTGCTTGATTCAAAAATCGTACGACTCATACAGCGATCGCTATCACTTGATAATATAAGGTCTCAAATGAAAGACATCTATTTTTCCACTTTATTGAAAATAAATTTATAAACCTGAATAATTCCATCTTTGGAGTTAAATTTTATAATAAACTAGCCTCAAACCTGCTTGATTCAAAATAACTCATACAGCAATTTGCTTTAAGGTCTCAAAAAAAAAAACTTTATTGAAATATTTATAAACTTTCCGTCTGAAGTTATTATGCAAAACTAAACCTGAATAATTCGAATTTGCTTTGAAAAAAAAAAAATGGCATCCCGGCGTTGCCCGTGCTTGATTCAAAAATCGTACGACTCATACAGCAATCGCTATCTTGATAATATAAGGTCTCAAATGAAAGACATCTAAAAATATTTATAAACTTTCCGTCGTTATTATGCAAATCACCTAAACCTGAATAACGAATTTGCTTTGAAAAAAAAAAATGTTAAATTTTATAATAAACTAGCATCATGGCCCGGCGTTGCCTTGATTCAAAAAATCGTACGACTCATACAGCAATCTTGATAATATAAGGTCTCAAATGAAAGACATCTATTTTTCCACTTTATTGAAATATTTATAAACTTTCCGTCTGAAGTTATTATGCAAATCACCTAAACCTGAATAATTCGAATTTGCTTTGAAAAAAAAAAAAAATGTTAAATTTATAATAAACTAGCATTGGAAAAAAAAAAAAAAAAATCGTACGACTCATACAGCGATCTTTATCACTTGATAATATAAGGTCTCAAATGAAAGACATCTATTTTTTCCACTTTATTGAAATATTTATAAACTTTCCATCTGGAGCTATTATGCAAATCACCTAAACCTGAATAACCCGAATTTGCTTTGAAAAAAAAATTATTAAATTTTATAATAAACTAGCATCATGGCCCGGCGTTGCCCGTGCTTGATTCAAAAATCGTACGACTCATACAGCAATCGCTATCACTTGATAATATAAGGTCTCAAATGAAAGACATCTATTTTTTCCACTTTATTGAAATATTTATAAACTTTCCGTCTGAAGTTATTATGCAAATCACCTAAACCTGAATAATTCGAATTTGCTTTGAAAAAAAAATGTTAAATTTTATAATAAACTAGCATCATGGCCCGGCGTTGCCCGTGCTTGATTCAAAAATCGTACGACTCATACAGCAATCGCTATCTTGATAATATAAGGTCTCAAATGAAAGACATCTATTTTTTCCACTTTATTGAAATATTTATAAACTTTCCGTCTGAAGTTATTATGCAAATCACCTAAACCTGAATAATTCGAATTTGCTTTGAAAAAAAAAAATGTTAAATTTTATAATAAACTAGCATCATGGCCCGGCGTTGCCTGTGCTTGATTCAAAAATCGTACGACTCATACAGCAATCGCTATATCTTGATAATATAAGGTCTCAAATGAAAGACATCTATTTTTCCACTTTATTGAAATATTTATAAACTTTCCGTCTCATTATGCAAATCACCTAAACCTGAATAATTCGAATTTGCTTTGAAAAAAAAAAATGTTAAATTTTATAATAAACTAGCATCATGGCCCGGCGTTGCCCGTGCTTGATTCAAAAATCGTACGACTCATACAGCAATCGCTATCTTGATAATATAAGGTCTCAAATGAAAGACATCTATTTTTTCCACTTTATTGAAATATTTATAAACTTTCCGTCTGAAGTTATTATGCAAATCACCTAAACCTGAATAATTCGAATTTGCTTTGAAAAAAAAAAAATGTTAAATTTTATAATAAACTAGCATCATGGCCCGGCGTTGCCCGTGCTTGATTCAAAAATCGTACGACTCATACAGCAATCGCTATCACTTGATAAATGTAAGGTCTCAAATGAAAGACATCTAGTTTTTTTCCACTTTATTGAAAAAAAAAATATTTATAAACTTTCCATCTGGAGCTATTATGCAAATCAGGTCTCAAATAAACCTGAATAACCATCTGGAATTTGCTTTGAAAAAAAAAAAATGTTAAATTTTATAATAAACTAGCATCATGGCCCGGCGTTGCCCGTGCTTGATTCAAAAATCGTACGACTCATACAGCAATCGCTATCACTTGATAATATAAGGTCTCAAATGAAAGACATCTATTTTTTCCACTTTATTGAAATATTTATAAACTTTCCATCTCATGTGATGCCCAGAGCTTGGTGTAAATAACTTCTGATTTGTACATTTTTTGCGTCACATGTGATGCCCAGGTTTTTATTATGTGTAACCCTATATAGCAGCACATTCTATTTGCCAAATAAGCTGAGATTGCTTTGCAGTAGTTATAAATCTGAAATCAGGAAAGCATCTTGTGGTCAGATATGATGCCCCAAAACATTAGATTAGTCCTTTCCTCAGAAATCCCACTCAATAGTAGAGTCCTTTTTTTTTTAAGCGTCCTTAGTTTTACTAGTCTTTTAAAATCATCGCTCGTGTGCACTCCATATGATGCACGGACGTGAAAATCACTTGTCCTGCGCATCCTCTGTGAGGCACAGGACAGGCAAAGGGTTAAAGAGAAACATCTTGAAACTATCTAAAATATAACTCAAGCATAGTTTAGACGTCTAAATTAAGCGTTGAAAATTTGATAAAAAAAATTTCCAAGCAAATTATTTGTTATTGAAGTTTATGCGATTTGCATAATAACTTCAGACGGACTATAGATCTGATATAGGGATTTTATGAAACTTATACATCTATAGCGAGGGCCCAAGTACTGAAATATTTCAAACGTCTTCAGGAGTATGACAAGGAAGAAATGAAAATGCCAATGTATTTAATTTATGCTTAGGTTATGCTCTTTGCAGATACAAATACAGATGTAATGGACACTAATCATTTAATCCTTCCATGTCAGATTCCAAATGCATCTACTAATAGAAAACACCGTTGCTGTTCTCCCTACCGAGGCCTATGTACTGATGATAGGAGGGGTTATGGCGATGACAAAGGAATTCATAGTTGCCAAAGAATGATCTTGAACAAACAAATAAACATCTTTCACCATGTGTTCCAAAAGATAGAACTCAAAATAAACTTTCCTATATTCGCAACGTTTCGACAGTTTTATCTTCTTCAGGTGATATATAAAACAATAACTTTATTAAAACAACTTAAAACTACCTAAAGACTTAATTCAAGCAGTTTTGACGTTTAAATTAATCGATTAAAATTTGACAAAAATGATTTCCATATATTTATATATATATGACCATGAGACCCAAGTTCGAATCTCACCATGGACGATTTGTCAGAAAGGATACTTCCTGATATGATCGGACGGGAGGGGTAGATCGCAGCGTGCGGCACCTTTGGAAAGTGCCTGAAAAACAATACAACGGGTGGAACGAAGCCTTGTGAGTAAAATTAGGTAAACGGGACCCTTGAGAGCCGTCGCTAGCTGTGCTAGCACGAAGTCAAATGTCATCCCAATCGAAGGCTTAGGCCTACTGGTCTTGTTCACATTGTTGATCACGCTAGATATCACGTTAATTCCCAGAAACTGTTACTAAAGTCTGCACAGCGTAGTTACAGTATAAAACACAGAGCAGGCGTCTGTAATAGGGATTAGCTAGCCGTTCTTGTAGAGTAGACGAGTGTCCTCGTATACGAGTGGCCAGTTATCATATATATATATATATATATATATATATATATATATATATAAACCTACCGGGGTTTTCACCTAAACGGATCGTCAGACTAAATTTGTTGCGTTGGTAGGACTACACATGCGTACGACAGAAGTGTCCTGGGAATTTTAGAAATTTTTTTTCTAGCAAAATTCATTTGGAGTCTTTATTTCTTTCCATTATTTTTGAAGGAAGGTATTCGACATTGCGGTATTAAAAGAATTGCCTGGAATGGTGAAATAATGCCAAGAAGCAAATTTACCGTAGATGACCTTGCGATTAAGGCAGTCTGTTAACAAAACGAAAAGAAAAATCTAAAATTCCCAGCATTCATCTGTCGTGCGCATGTGCAGTTTTAACAACATACCAAATTTAGTCCAATGAAGGACGAAACGCGTCACAAGTAAACTTTTTTCACTTTTTCATATAATTTTCCAGATCTGTTATGTGCCATGCGTGATACACGCTTAGGCGATCATGTATCCTTCGATACATGACTTACTTCCCTCAGTAGGTTGTCATTTCTTTCTGCGGTAGACCAATTGTCATCCAAGGCTATAGAACCCAGTATGTCCTGCTATTTACTCATAGTTGGGGGAGGGGAGGGAAGAAAAGGATTAATATTTTTTCCAAGGGTATTAGCACATAAGTGAAAGTAATGGATTCGACTGGAATTCGAACTCGGCTCTCTGATTTCTCAATTTTCCCAATACTCTTCTTGATAAATGAAAATATATATTATTTCATATATATATATATATATGTGTGTGTGTGTGGGTGTGTGTGTGTGTATACATATATATGTTTGTGTATGTGTATGTGTGTGTGCATATATATATAGTTTTTGTGACGGAAAAACGAGCCCGGAAAAAATGTAAAATAAACACGACTAAAATATTTTGCTTACTTTTAACTATTTTAATAAATGGAAAACATTATATGGTTTCAGATTTGACAATCATTTTTTGCCAAATGAATTAATGTAGTGATCAATTTTAATTAATGTAGAGTTCAAAAAATAAAAATTCATTATGTTTTTGATTGATCGAACTTAATCCGTTCAATTGCCATTTCCTTGATTTTTTTCTTGTTTAGTTTCCCGTTCTCCAACGTCGGAAAGTCATCGAAGTGCAGAAAATAATTCGGAACCATTGTCACCCAATCAAAACTGCTCTTATATTGCATGTTGTTTTCACAAAACTGCCTCAGCGAGCCGCTATCAAACTTCCGCCCAGGAAAGAGTTGGACGCATGCGCAAACATCTTCCCCACAATTGACGTCTGGTACACCGACTACCACAACATTCTGTACATCAGGATGCTTATCAACATAGGATTCTATCAATTGTATCGGGAGTTTTACAGTTCCCTTGGTGATAAAATCTGATGTTCTCCCTTTCATTATAAGGTCTCCCCCTGGCAACATCATAGCAACGTCTGTTGTTTGAAGCCAGCCATCATTAATGGGACTATTAAAGCCACCGCCATCGTAATTTTTTGTTATCCATGCACTGCGCACAGAGAGTATCCCAGTCTCTCCAAACTTGACTGTCTCATTTCGGTCATTCACAATCTTTACTTCAACACCCTGAAATGGTCGGCCTAACATCCCTTGCTCGTGATCTTTGATATTAGAATCCGTAAAAATCCTATGCGATATTACGATGGCTTCTGTGCTGGCGTAGACAACTAGCATTTTATCTGCGAAGATAAACGAATGGTTGATCATTTCTTTTGTAAGTAAATCTCCACCAGACGCAATATACCGAATTCGAAAGCCGAAATCTCGTAAATCCTTTAGATTATACGGAGCGAGGCCTACAAAAGTGCAGCCTTCCTTTCGCCAGATATCGACAACTGTTTCGAAATTTTCGGGCTCACTCAAAAATATAGTGTCACCGCTAACGAACCTCGTACCTGTATTTAAATAGCAAAATGGATAGCCGCCAATATAGGCCATGGGACGGCTGTTGTATATCACATCGTCGCAAGTGATATTTACGTCTTCATCGTGAGTAGCAGTACAGTTAAGGACGTTAAAATGAGAGTGATGGATCTTTTTAGGAGTGCCTGTTGTTCCAGATGTCAGACATATGAAAGCAGTATCCTCAGGATCCAACACAGGGAATTCTAAAAAGCTTCCATCATCCTTGGCATTGATTTCAGCAATTAGTTCCGATGCCTGAAGTACGTTAGCGGGCCTACTGTCAGATGAGACAGCAATAGCGATTTTCAAAGAAGGGCATGTGTCGCTAGTGATTTTACCACCTGGGTGAATTTTAGCTACAGACAATAAATCATCCCAGTTCTCTTTGGCATCTAGAATGATAAAAGTGCATTTGTCAAGAGCCTTGCTGATATCGGCGGCACCAAGAAGCAGATGAACTGAAATTCCCCCTGCCATCAAGATACCCACGTCGTACGTCATCCAGTTGATGCAATTGGAGACACAGTAGGCTACGGGGTCGCCTTTCTTAATGCCTAGTTTAAGAAGACAGCGCGCAAATTTGACGGACCTGTCGTAGAGTTCCTTTCTGTAAGAGAAAAAGAAAAGACGAGAGAGTTGTAATTAATAAACCTTTACTGATAATTGTTAAGTATTGTGTCTCATTTTGGTTTGAAGTGTTGCCAGTCCTCTAAATTCGAACAAATTTCATCTACGAACGTTAACAGGCTGAAAATAATTAAGTATATATAAACATGTCATATCCTCACAGTAACAGACGGCAGAAAATTTGGCAGTAAAACCGAAGGCGCATTGGAAGAGTGAAAGATACCTTCCAAAAGCTAAGCAAAGTATTAAGAAAGTGGAAAATTAAATTAGAAACAAAGAAAAGTGTAGAGTCGGAGTTAATATCAAGTCACCATTCTGGTAGAAAGTGTGGTACATATAAGGGGACAAGAGAAATGTGGGCCTACCGAAGTATGCTGAGAATACAATAGACTTAACATGTGGGCAACGAGGAAGCTATAAGTAAAATTAAAACAACAACAACAAAAACAAAACAAAAAAAATCCCACTTATATTTAAAATCAGAAAAAGATTGATAAAATTTCCAGGGCACATACTGAGGAAAGAAAGCTTGGAAAATTTCACACACACAAGACATATTGAATTCAAGAGGGAGAGATGAAGACAGCGAATCACTTACCTATCAAGAGTATGTAAACGTCCGGCAGAACCGAAAGTAAGAGGGATTGCGAAAAGCAAAAACTTACTCAGAGCTAGAAAGGACAGGCAATTGTGGTGAGCCATGATCGTCCAAGGATGACGGTACATAGCGGAAGAATATTTCATTAGAAGAAAATGCTGAACTACTATGTAATATTAGTCCCCCGACAAGACAGTGAATGCTTAATAATTTCCTTACAGATGAGGCAGTAGAAATGTGGTTCTACAGACGAATTTTGAGAATATCATGGCTCGAGAATGTGAGTAACGAGCAAGTTTTAAGGAGAATGGAAACAGAAAGGACTTTTGCAATAAGAATCAGAAAGAAAACGTTGAAGTTTTTGGGTTAATTAGGAAAGAAGACTAGGAACATTTGACATTAACAAGACATAGATTGTGTTAGATATTTTAAAAAAAGATTTAAGCTTTTGTTAGTATGTCCATTGTAAAGGGGTTTAATTTCGAAACTAGCTATCTATTTGTTATCATATTTATTTTCTAGTTTTACAATCAGGTTGCCTGAATATTTAACACGTGATGGGTTGAATGTTTCGATAAGAGTGTTAAAATATTTTGTTATGGCTTTCGCTAATTTGTCGGGAGGGCTACCAATGGCTGGTATAATGGAGAACATCGGAATGCCTGCATTTTTAGTTTTAGGTAGACGATAAAGTTTGGGTGTTCTAGGGTGATATTCTGTTAGTTTATACAAGTTTTCAGTAACCTTTTGGGAAGAACCGGTCAGACAGCTATGGGGGAAGCTACATAATATCAAATGTACTATAATAAACAGTCTAGGCACAGGATAGCTTATTTCAGAAGGTTGTCTTGGTCTAGATGTTTAAAGAAAAAAACAACCTATGTAATGTTATATTATTTAAACAAGGTTCCTTATTTAATGCACGAATGACAGGATAACATCTAACACAATAAACAAAACTAAAAATTCTTTACAGCAGACGAAATTAATTAGAAATGTCAAACTATTTAATGAGACACATGTTGCTGCTAATTGTTCGCTAACTACTCCACATCCAGTTAAATCCATGCCGATGACAAGAGCAAAGCATCATCCAGATGGTCATCACACAACCTGGTTCTTAAACGAATTTTATTATATTCCATTTTCGACAAAAAAAACAAACTTGTTCATGATCATATGTAACTCCAAGTAATGATGCCATCGTTTTCGCATTATTCAAATGGCTTTTATAATTTCCGCTTGGCAAAAAGTATTTCGTAGTTTCGGAATGAAATTTTGATTAAAAAAAAAAATTCATCGAGTCGATTAACTCCAACTGATATCTTTTTCTGTCACTTACTCTACACCTTTTTTTGTGAGAAGTCCGAAATAATTTAAATTGGTTTCCATTTTGACGGAAGTCAGCGAAACATAAGGAAACCTCTCTTCTCAAATGTTGGACAGAGCTCACAAAGATGTCTGGTATAATATCTCTCTTGTGATTTTGGAGATTTGGAAAATGAGAGTAATTTGTTTTCTGATAATATGATTCTCTAATGTATCAATCTGTTCCACCGTTTTTATTCGTCTAAGACATTGAACATGGGAAAAATATGTAAGGTAGCCATACTATGTTTCTACGTGTTTTAGAAGTTCCCGAAATTGGCGTTTTCTTTCACAGACAGTAATTTAACCAAACATCTCAAATATAAGCTTGTTCTTTCGTTGAAACTCAAGATTCAAAGTGATGACCACTATAAATACTAAGGTGATAATCCACTGTGGGTCCTGAAAGTAAGAATTGACTTGGTCTTTGCTCTACAAAATCATTGCAATCTTTTCTCTAATGCATCAACTCGTTCCAGCGTTTTTATACATCTAAGATATCGAACATATGAAAAATATGTAAGGTAGTCATACACGGTTTCTACGTGTTTTAGAAGTTCCCGAAACTGGCGTTTTCTTTCACAGACAGTAATTTAACCAAACATCTCAAATATAAGCTTGTTCTTTCGTTGAAACTCAAGTTTCAAAGTGATGGCCACTATAAATGCTAAGGTGACGATTAAGTTGGTGGGCTGGGAAAAAATCCTTCGAAAGCTGGATGTGTCCCAGTGGCCTGGGGATTGCCGTTCCATGATTAGTTTTCATCATAACTCGCTTTCTAATCGCTGTATTAAATTTCTGTTTCCGTAATTATTCCGTGTCTATTTAGATTGCCGGATGTGCAGCTATCTTTCATTAGTAAATTAATTTTATCATTGTAAATGTTTTATTCATAATAGCAATCTCACCTCCATTGTCCGAGTTGATAATATAGATTTCCTCATGTTTTCGTTAGATTTCTAACAACATTTCACCTTCCTTGAAAGAACTTCTATTAACACAAAATATTAAATAACAAGAAAGTGATAAACATATAAGGAAAAGGCATCTGTATGAAATCGGCCAGACTATATAGACGAAACATATGTTAAAAATAATTAAATTTAGATTAAACATTATCACAGTCACCGCTGATCCGTGCCGATGGACACTCGCATCAACGCAAATGTCCCTTTACTTCGATGATGTCCTACAGGGCGTAACGCATCACGCCAAACCTTTTTTCCTTTGTCATAGATTTAACTAATATATATATATATATATATATATATATATATATATATATATGAGAAGATAAAGTGAAAACAGAAAACGTTAATCAATCCAATATGTTTTAGTTTTATTAAAGCTTTGTCGGACATTGAGAGAAAACAGACAAAAAAGGCAGAACTTTGGTATTTTCAATTTATATATATATATATATATATATATATATATATATATATATATATATAAGAGAAATAAAGGAAAACAGAAAACGTTAATCAATCCAACATGTTTTAGTTTTATTAAAGCAACAGACAAAAGGCAGAACTTTGGTATTTTCAATATATATATATATATATATATATATATATATATATATATATATATATAGTGGACTCTTTTATCGTGAACGATAAATGAGGTTTGCCAGTGGATGGTGTCTTTCGTTATGCATGCTAGCAGGGGCTATTGTGGAGAAATGGAAAGAAGAAAAGGGAAGTGAGTTAAAAGGCGAAAGGGAAAAGATAGATATGAACATACTGAGATCATTAGATAGACTGGAATAAAATAATAGTGATATTTCGATGAATACTGAGATAAACTAGAATAGACTATATATATATATATATATATATATATATATATATATATATATATATATATAAATTTATAACATGTGCATATTGTAAAATATCAGTGATATTATAACATGCATATGTTATAAATTTCAATAAATATTATTAGCTCTACTCGGTATTGAGCATTCTTTTAAGAATAGTCTTTTTAGTTATTATCGGAATTTTATTCCATGTGTACCAACCCTGTACTTTTATATGCATATATATATATTGATAAGAATATAATGCTATATTTATGGGTAAAAGTGCTCAGTATCTGAGATACAGCTTATGTCAATATAAATGTAGGCAATGAGATCAACACCAAGTCTGTTTCAAGTATCAACGCAATCGTCAGGCCTTGTTTGTTGTGGTTCGACTATTTGTATAAACAGGACAATGTTGCACTGTGTGTAACAGGTTCTATTGCATTATCGTAACACTTACTGGGTAGGCGTTAACGGTCATGTTTCAAATTATTCTAGATGCCAGTTGAGAAGGAATAATTGTGGTTCTGAATGCAGTTATTTGTAATTATTTTATAGTGTTATATTTTTTACGCGCCTATACATACATATATATATATATATATATATATATATATATATATATATATATATATATATATATGTCTTACAATGATTGGACAACTCCGAGTTTCATACCGAACTAATTTTCAGTTTCTTAATATATATAATAAATAGCTCTGTTACTTAACATTGTGAACTGCTTTTTCTTACACTATAGAGCATTTATATGTATACGATCGTTCGCTCGTATACCTACCTATATTAACACATTCGGCTTTATCTATCTCTCTCTCTCTCTCTCTCTCTCTCTCTCTATATATATATATATATATATATATATATATATATATATACGTTCTGTGATGTAAGAAAATCCTGGAATATAATGTGTAAAAACACAACTAAAATATTTTGCATGTTTTTAGTTATATTAATATATCGATAACGTTAGGATATGGATTGATTATTTTTGTTGATCACTCTTAATCCGTTCAATTGCCATTTCCTTGATCTTTTTCTTGTTTAGTTTCCCATTCTCCAATGTCGGAAAGTCATCGAAGTGCAGAAAATAATTCGGAACCATTGTCACCCAATCAAAACTGCTCTTATATTGCATGTTGTTTTCACAAAACTGCCTCAGCGAGCCGCTATCAAACTTCCGCCCAGGAAAGAGTTGGACGCATGCGCAAACATCTTCCCCACAATTGACGTCTGGTACACCGACTACCACAACATTCTGTACATCAGGATGCTTATCAACATAGGATTCTATCAATTGTATCGGGAGGTTTACAGTTCCCTTGATGATAAAATCTGATGTTCTCCCTTTCATTATAAGATCTCCCCCTGGCAACATCATAGCAACGTCGGTTGTTTGAAACCAACCATCTTTAAGGGGACTATTAGTGCTACCGTCATCGTAATTTTTTGCTATCCATGCACTGCGCACAGAGAGTATCCCAGGCTCCCCAAGCTTGACTGTCTCATTCCGGTCATTCACAATCTTTACTTCAACACCATGAGATGGTCGGCCTAACATCCCTTGCAGGTGATCTTCGATATTAGATTTCGTAAAAGTCCTCTCCGATATTAGAATGGCTTCTGTGCTGCCGTAGACTACTAGCATTTTATCTGCGAAAATAAACGAATGGTTGATCATTTCTTTTGTAAGCAAATCTCCACCCGACCCAATATACGGAATACGGAAGCCAAAATCCCGTAGATGTTTCAGATTATGCGGAGCGAGGCCGACAAAAGTGCAGCCCTCCTTTCTCCAGATATCAACAACGGCTTCGAAATTTTCGGGCTCGCTTAAGAATACAGTGTCACCACTAACCAACCTCGTACCAGTATTTATATAGCCAATTGGGTATCCGCCAATATAGGCCATGGGGCGGTTGTTGTATATTACATCGTCGCAAGTGATATTTACGTCTTCATCGTGAGCAGCAGTACAGTTAAGGATGTTAAAATGAGAGTGATGTATCTTTTTAGGAGTGCCTGTTGTTCCAGATGTCAGACAGATGAAAGCGGTATCCTCAGGATCCAACACAGGGAATTCTAAAAAGCTTCCATCATCCTTGGCATCGATTTCAGCAATTAGTTCCGATGCCTGAAGTACGTTAGCGGGTCCACTGTCAGATGAGACAGCAATAGCGATTTTCAAAGAAGGGCATGTTTCGCTAGTGATTTTACCACCTGGGTGAATTTTAGCTACAGACAATAAATCATCCCAGTGCTCTTTGGCATCTAGAATGATAAAAGTGCATTTGTCAAGAGCCTTGCTGATATCGGCGGCACCAAGAAGCAGATGGACGGAAGTACCCCCTGCCATCAAGATACCCACGTCGTACGTCATCCAGTTGATGCAGTTGGAGACACAGTAGGCTACATGGTCGCCTTTCTTAATGCCTAGTTTAAGAAGACAGCGCGCAAATTTGACGGACCTGTCGTACAGCTCCATTCTGTAAGAGAAAAAGATGAGAGAGTTGGATTTAATAAACTTTTACAGTTAATTAGCAAGGGGAGAGTCCCATTTTGGTTTGAAGTGTTGTCAGTCATCCATATTCGGACCAAGGGCTGCCTTTCATTGAAATGTGAAAAGGAAACAAAATGAAAATAATTATATAAAAATAATCACATGTCAATAATATAAATATAAAAAAATGACATGTCGTCAAAATAACAAACGATAGAAAATATGAGATTGAAAGCCGAAAGCGCATGATAATAAAGAAAGATTCTTTGCAAAAGCTAGGGAAATATTAAGAAATTGGAATATTTTTTTAAAAGCAAAGAAAAGTGCTGAGTTCATATGTAATATCAATCAAGGTCGATGGCAGCAAATGCTGTATAATTTCCCCACATATGAATAGGAGACTTAAGATAAGAAAAATATGGTTATATCGGTTGAACATGTGAGTAACATATTCAGTCCATGAAATTCTTAGGAAGGAAATAGAAACGAAAAGGACGTATTTTCTGTTCGTGATCACTACTTAGATATATATAAATTAGGTACCGCCACATTTTTGCCGAAAAAAACAAACAGCATAGCATAATGAAAAAATGTCCGAAAGTTATTAAAAACTAAACTTTATCATCAAAATGTTTACGTTATTATTAAAAGGAAAGACTAAAGTATTTTTAATTATTTAAATAAAAAATTAAATCCTTTCTAGCACGTTCGAAATTACGTTTAAAATCTTGTCAGCAGCCGCAGTTAATTTAGAATTAGTATTTTTGAACTTTGTTCCAGTGAAAAACACATTGAGTTAAAAATTCTTGCAAAAATCAAATAATTGTTGGATTTTAATGAAACTTTCAGGACTTATTTAAAGATGAATGAAATTATTTTTTAAATGTTTTCTTTTAGAAAATCTTGGTAATTTTTTTTACTTATGTTACGCCCACTTAAATTAAATTTCAATCCCAAAATGTGTTTTATTGGTTAAAAGCAGGCAACTTGGAGAATGTAAATCATCAATTTTTTTTTCAAACTACGAATCATTTCCCGAAAAACTGCTCGTAATCGTAAAATAAAAAATGCAATAAAACTATGGCATTATTCAATTAGAGAATCCTTTAATAGCTTTTATAAATAAGATAATGTAAGGTCCACGTTTTTGACCAGGGTTGGCACAGGCCGCTCGCACGTCCACTGCCTGGCGGTAAATGATGAAGTATTCGCGTGAAATGAAATAGATTGTTAAAAATGAAACATTCAAGTCTTGGGTTATTCATTTGTTTGCACGTGTTATCATAAATAACGTATCTCTTGCATTGGCACATAGATCTTGCAATACAGACTGTCATGTTCGGAATAGGCTTTGCACTTAATTTCACACCAGATCAAGGAAGCCAGGTATAGGACTGATCACAAGGGAACTTCCGGTCGAGGTAGGCAGAAATATGTGAACTCACAGCTGCAATTTTGTAAGTGTTCGATGAACAAGCATGTGGGAGACAGATATAAACAACAGCCCCTGAGAGTGGTTGGACAGTCTCTCGGGTATGCGCTGAATAGATCTTTTCTCGTTCAATCAGCAGAGTTTAGTGATGTGCCTAGTCAGCACAGGTTTGCTTTATTTTGTTTTACGGTATATCAACCTTAATGGACCATGTAATGCTGACAAGGATATTAAGAATAGGTTCGTATGATTAGAATACGTATTTGTAAGAAATCAGTTTCTAGATAAGGTTTCATTGACATATTTTTCTAAAGAGGTTTATTGTCAAGAGTCAAATGTATTGCTGGTAATATTTTTTCCAAAATATATTGCTGGTAATATTTCTTTTTTCAAAAATGTTTTGCTGGTAATAATTTTTTTTAATAGATTGCTGATAATATTTTTTCCCAAATGAATTGCTGGTAATAATATTTTTTAATATATTGCTGCTAAAATTTTTTTCAAAATGAATTGCTGGCAATAATTTTTTTTAATATATTGCTGATAATATTTTTATTCAAAATGAATTGCTGGTAATAATTTTTTTAAATGTTTTGCTGATAATATTTTTTTTCAAAATGAATTGCTGGTAATAATTTTTTTTAATATATTGCTGATAATATTTTTTTTCAAAATGAATTGCTGGTAATAATTTTTTTTAATATATTGCTGCTAAAATTTTTTCCAAAATGAATTGCTGGCAATAATATTTTTTAATATATTGCTGCTAAAATTGTTTTTTCAAAATGTTTTGCTGGTAATAATTTTTTTTAATATATTGCTGCTAAAATTTTTTTCAAAATATATTGCTGCTAAAATTTTTTTAATATATTGCTGCTAAAATTTTTTTCCAAAATGTTTTGCTGGTAATAATTTTTTAAAATATATTGCTGATAATATTTTTTTTCAAAATGAATTGCTGGTAATAATTTTTTTTTCAAAAATATATTGCTGATGATATTTATTTCAGAATGTATTACTGATAATAATTTTTTTTGTTTTCAAAATTTTCTTTTTGTTGTTATCCCTAAAACTTGTTCCGTCAACCATGACGCAAGGTCACTAAGTAAGTTCTACATTATTTTCCTCTGTTCATCTTGACTTCATTATGTCCAGTGAGTGTTAAATTTTTCATACCCTCTTTCCTCATTATGTGCCCTAGAAAGTTCAACTCTCTTCCTGATGTTAAATGTCCTTTTTGCTTTAATTTTCTCAAAAGCTTCGTCGTTGCTCGCATGTTCTATTAATCGTATTTCCAGAATCCTTGAGTAAAATCAATTTCTGTTGTATCAATTCTCTTCTTCATTTGTGAGTCGATTGTCCTGCATTCACTGCCACACACGAGGACTGACATTACGTAATAGTGATGAAACTTCTGTTTTTATTATCCATTTCACCCAAAGCAATGCAATATAGCTCTTAAGACGCAGAGGTCGGGGGTTACTGAGTGTGAAAGAATGTAAGAAAAAGAAAACGATGGTCGAACAGTAAAAAAAAAAAAAAAATCAGGAATTTAAAACACAAATATAATGATTGATATTGCATTTAAATTTTTGAAGATCAAAGTTGACTTGAAAGCGAGAGGCTGGAAGAGATTTCCACAAGCTAGAAGTGCGAGAGAAGAAACTGTTAGCATAGAACTTACGGTTAAATCTAGCAATTTCAGTTGTAAAGTGATGAGACCTTGCCTCCGATCACGTATTGCACCCAAATCCGTAAAGTCAAGGTACCGAAGTCGAAAGCTCGTGAGAATAAATACAGTGAAAATAGCTATACAGTGTAACCCGGATATAAGAGACCCGGATATAAAAGACCCGGATATAAGAGAAACCCGTATATAAGAGAAACCCGGATATAAGAGAGATTTTCTCTAGTCCCAAATTAGAGCCTGTGTTAATGTATATATAATAGACCAAACCCGGATATAAGAGAAACCCGGATATAAGAGAGATTTTATCTAGTCCCAAATTAGAGCCTATGTTAATGTATATATAATAGACCAAACCCGGCTATAAGAGAAACCCGGATATAAGAGAGATTTTATCTAGTCCCAAATTAGAGCCTGTGTTAATGTATATATAATAGACCAAACCCGGATATAAGAGAAACCCGGATATAAGAGAGATTTTATCTAGTCCCAAATTAGAGCCTGTGTTAATGTATATATAATAGACCAAACCCGTATATAAGAGAAACCCGGATATAAGAGAGATTTTATCTAGTCCCAAATTAGAGCCTGTGTTAATGTATATATAATAGACCAAACCCGGATATAAGAGAAACCCGGATATAAGAGACTTCTTTTCCGGGTTACACTGAATAAAAGGCAAGGAGAATGTACCTTACGACAGTAGGAAAGGGACTGAAGCTGAGATGCCAGGTCAGGACCTAGAATTTTGGGATTTTATCAAGAATCTTTAAATACATAGAAGAAGCCCCGAAGCACATGTGACAACAATATTCATTGCATTGATGAAGAGTAGACTTATACATGCTTAAGATAGATGTTGGGGAGGAAAATTGTCCCGCACGTCTAGGTGAACCAACGGTACCTAGCATCAAAACTATCATATAGTTATTTTCCAAGCGTAGCTTAGATGTGGCACAGCGCCGAAAGTATGGGGCATCTAGTGAGGATCGAACTCACTTTTCAGTTGTAACTGATCTAGCTAGACAAGCTTGCTAACCATTACACCACGCCGAGGTGCCCCCAGAACAAGCATATAATTTAGCTAACTCTACAGAAATGCAATAAAATGAATTAAGAGGACATCGCATTTAAATTTTTGAGGACAAAAGCCGGAAGAGATTTCCACGAGCGAGAAGTGAGAAAAAGGAAATTGTTAGCAAATAATTTACAATTACATTTAGCCATTTCGACTGTAAAATAATAAAATTTTGCCGCCAACCTAAAAATGCGCTTAAAGTCATAGAAACTTGGTACCAGAGAGAAGAGTTTATCAGAATATATACTGTTATGGGAACTTACCCATAATAATAATGGACTATTCCTGACATTATAAATACTGCGCCTCTCAAGAGGTATGAGGATGTTGTAAGACGAGGAGAGATAATTGAAAACATATTGTAAGGACAATGGAATAGTGATACTTGTCGAGACAACATAGTTCACTCTAACCAAATCTGATAGTCATTACTAATACTTCTACTTCTTTGTATTATATTTCTGTTGTAACATATCTTTGTATTCCATACCTGTGTTCGTGTTATTCTTTCATTGGTTCTAACCTTGGACCATCACCGTGGTAAAAGGTACTTGGACCATAACATATACCATGAAAGCGTTTAGAGAAATAGCATAGGGAAGCTACATTACGGAAGTAGGAAAGCGACTGAAGCCGAAATACCAGGTCAGGACCAATAACATTGCAGATTCTTCTTTGGATTTTATTAAGAATCTATAAATAGCAGGAACACCAGATCATATGTGGCAACAGTATTCGAAGCAAGGACAAATGGTAGACTTATAAATATGTAAGATAGATTCTGGCGAGAAAAATGGTCTAGCACGACACAGTGAATCAATTTTTCTAGCAGCAGATCTGGCAATTGATTCAATATAATCTTTCCCTTTCAATTCAGCAAAAAACATTAGCGCGGGAAGATGCATTAGGTCACTCTCCTGGAGGTTAGCATCAGCCATGCTGATGGAAGGCAAAACGGTTTTCTAAGAGGAATAACAGATAGCAGTTTCGTTTCGACGCTTTAGAATTACGAAGACATGAATTGCCTCAACAACGGATTGTAGGCCATTTTTTTTTAGATCAGCTCCGAATATACCTTATCAACCGATCAGACTTACCCTTAAGACAGGAGTAAATAGTTGGGTAAACAATAGGCAAGGAGTTGACAACTGATGACATCAGGAAGGTCGGTGATGGAAATTGCGAACAACGCAGACCCAAGGGCAGAACCCTGGGATACATCTGCGTGGATTCAAAAAGATCTAGAAGTGTGGCCGTTCAAGACAACTTACGTTTCATGAGTTGATAAGAAAAAAGATAAAAGATACTAGAAAAAGCGATAACAATTAGTGTAATGCACTAATTGTTATCGCTCTTTCTAGTACTGATGGAAGTTTCCTTCCAAACGTTTTGCTTAAGGTAGAGTGGAATACTAACATCTGGAATATATAATTATTTAGCATTGTAATTACATGTTCTATTCATTTTAGTTGTTGTGTGACACTAGGGTTGATTGTGTTTAGACTTATTTCTTAGTAATTAGGTCACCTACATAATTGAACTAGACTTGCATAAATAACTGAAGTGAACCCTATTGTTTATTTAAATTTTTAAATCTGCACATTGATCGGGCAATGTTCAAATTTGCTGTTGTTTAGACAGTTTGACTACTTATATAAGAGAAGACTTCTCAGAAGCAGAAAGGGGAATCACCTGGTTGTACAGAGAGTGTTGCCAGGCTGTAGAGAGCATCCGTCGCTCGCTACATCGAACCTCAATGGCACATGCATCCCCGCACCTCGGAATTGCTGTCGAACAAATAAAAGTAGCTTCTTTTATCAAAGAGTGACAATTGCTATCTTTGGGGCGTCTGAGTGATTTTTTTACGCAAATTCATTCCTTTGTGAGCACACTCTGACATTGTCTAAAAAACGAAACAAAACTAAAAAAAACAACAAATCAAAACGTGGGTCGATTGCTTGTTCGGCGAATCTGTTGTGGCCCCAGAGTGCGGCCACAATTACTATTGGAGGTCTTTAAGTAATGTATTTTCGTTATAAGGTAAAGCTCTTTGAGACTGTGCAGCGTTTGTCTATAGAGTCTGATTGAGGATTCTCTTCTTTAATACCTAAAGGATGCATTCGTTTGAAGATATTTTAACCTGGAAAATGGTAGTATATAGTTTAGAAATTTTTGAACGGGTTAGTATCATATCCACGCGAACATTATATAGTGAAAGTTTCAGTTAAAGTAATAAGTTAATAACTGTGTCAGGCTACGGATTTATAGATTTAGTTTGGAGAATTAAACGTAAGCACTGGTTTTTGAAATCACACATTAGCACCATTTAAATTGAAACCAACATACCTGGTGATTTCATATCGTTCATCTTTGCTGTGGTACATCACCATGGCTATTTTGTCAGGTTTTTCTTCTGCTAGCTTCTGTATCCGTTCCGGAATGGTTTCATAGGAATACGCAATGTTTCCTGGTTGGTGGAAGTAGCTCTTCTTCAGCATGGTTGGTCCGTTTAATTTCTCTTCGTCTGCCAGCTTTTTGTGACTTATGTTTATTTTTCTTTAGGCTTATTCTGTTTCCTTTTACCAAGATGTCTGCACTGAAGATGGGGCTGAATGTTTTCTTTCCAAGATGTCGAGAATAACTAATTGATGTGAACTAAACAAAAGATTAAAAGAAAAGAATAACTGTAAGACAACATGTAGTAGAGTTTGCTTGTTCACATTAAATGGCCAAACAATTTCACATAGAAGTAAAAAAGAAAAATTCAGTATACATACTTGCCAGAGATGGGAGCTTTGAACATAATATTTTGTTCCTTGTAGGGAAAAGGGACATTATCTAGGCATGGTGCCCCTTTGAGATAAACAATAATTTCACAGAAAAATTTCATCCTAATTTTCTACTTTTCATAGTATTTTTCTCGGGAAGTTTAACAGGAACAGTTAAATCCCATTTTGCTTTTTTTTTTCTATTACGCAACTAATTGCTATTACTCTTTTATTTTACACTAACTGTATGGCCCGGCGTTGCCCGTGCTTGATTCAAAAATCGTACGACTCATACAGCAATCGCTATCACTTGACTTAAAATATTTTTGCCCTTCCTTGCCTTTAAAGGAGTGCCCTTTGCCGTGCTGATGTTGCTACATGTCTTATTTCTTGCCTATCTCACACTGCGAATTTTTTCTAAGCTCTATACTAAACATTAAATCTGTTACGAAAAAATAACTAAACAAAATGAACACAAAACTGATATATTATTTACCTTATTCGGACTATTCTCCTCATCCTTGTCGCCATATTTATTTCAACGTTTCGGCCGTTTTACGATGAGGACAATAGTCCGAATCAGGTAAATAATGTACATAATACCTCATCTGAGAAATATAGAGAGATAAATCGGGATTTAAGCCTAAAATACTCGGAGATTATTAAGTCATTATTTAACATACAATAAAATCATTTATACTGCCTTTTCGACAGTACTAACACCGAATAATTTATACTGCCTTTTTGGCAGCACAAGCACTATCTAGGTTCATTGGTCAATCCAAGAAACTTGTGGAATATGTTACATGGTACTTGTGGGATATGTTACATATGGGGAGGTAAGACAAGTTATTTACATGATCAACAGCAACAACAACAACAACAATGGCAACAACAACAACAACAACAACAAAAGAACAGCAAACCTTGATAAAGTACCAGCAAAGTTAGTGAACTATGCATTATTTTTTTAAGCGTTTCACCCCCAAGCAAGGCGGGAAGCAACTAGGACGCAAGGGGTTACAGAAAATTTGGAGCAAGATCAGATAGTTACAGAAAATTTGGAGCAAGATAGATAGAAGAAAAGATGAGGAGAAGGGTAGTGGATAGATCAAGGCAACTGGAAATGTCGATTGACATTACATTTGAATAGCTGGAGATTATAGCTCTCAGGGAAACTAGAATAGGGAAGGGAGTTCCACAGGCGGGAGGTGCGAGACGTGAAGCTATTGGAGTAGAAGAGACGGCTACATTTAGGAGTTTCGACAGTGAAGGGGTGAGAGCGGGATGCCAGCCTCGTCGGGCGCTTGAACTCATGAATTCTGGGAACCAGTGAATGCAGCTCATCGGAGCAATTGCCATGAAAGTATTTGTAAAACAGACAGAGAGAGGCGACGGCGCGTCTGTGAGAAAGTGAATGCAGACGAGATGCCAGATCAGGGCCAATTATATTGCATATCCGCCTCTGGAGCCTATCAAGAACACCGAGGCAAGCAGAAGGGGCTCCAGAGCATATATGGCAGCAATACTCCATGCAAGGGCGAAGAGGAAGTGGATGCATTCATACGAGAAATACGAACTGAAGTCCTCGAAAATCATCTACATCTTGACCTCGGCAGTGGAACACTGGTCGCATTACAGAAACCAGGAAAACATTACCTCTTTGTAAATTTCTTATGTGCAGATTTAAGATCATTTTCAAAGGTTTAAACACAACGTCAATCGTTATCGTCTATCTTCCCAATTCATGTTCTTTTATTGTTCTCTCGCTTTAATATTGTTTTCTTTTTCTCATATCCTCTTACACCCAGTAACCCCCTCGTGTCTTAGTGGCTTTATTGCCTTGCTTGTGGGAAATGAATAAAAAACGCTTTATACGATAGTTTTAGATTAATTACAAATAATAATTAAAAAAGTAACGAAGTTACTTTAGTCTTAAATAATAAAAAAAAGCTTTTTGGTTATTATTTTCGTTTGATATGTGCTCGCGGTCAATAATATATTATTTAAATATTAAATGTAATTATTAAATAGATTTCTCATGTTCAGTCAATAATCCATTGCGTCTTAATGGCTTTATTTACTTGCCTGGGGTGAAATGATTAAAACAGGAGTATTTATATTATTAAGTAGATAAACGATAATTTTGAACATTAGTTTTCCCCACAAAGTATTTTAGGGAAAGACTATGACAAAGTGGAAAACGTTTTCGTTTTGACGCGTTCCGTTCTTTTTGGACTGGACACACAAGCTCATGAAGAAGAGGGGACGTTGAAATTTTAAATTTAAATTTTTAAATACGTTTATAGGCCTCCAGTATCCTAATTATTTCATATTCAACGTGAAACAAAATATTTCAAAATATAAGAATGGACCATTCTGAAACAAATACAACGAATTAAAATTATTCTAGTCACCAAATTTGGCACAACTACAAGTGAAAATAATTTACCTCAGCTTTGTATAAGTTCTGTTGCAACTAATTCAAAAACCATGTTATACTTAATTAATACAAAACAAAATAATAATCAGCTAAAACCTCAGGACCGAATTTACTCCTGTAATAAATGCCTCGGCGAATACATCGGTGAAACCGCGAGGAATTTAAATAAAAGATTTACTATTGAAATAGTCAAATGTAACCGTCAATTCTATTCCAACAGTTTCTTTCCGCGTACTTCCAAACGTTGGAACTCCCTTCCTCTCACTTGCTTCCCTGATTACAATCTTCAAAAATTTATATGCAACCTAAATAGCCATTTTCTGTTGCTTTAATCTCTGTCCTTTTAACCTTTCCTCTGTTTCTCTTACACTCACTCTTTTCTCTCAATTTCACTCACCGTAACCCTCTGCATGCTAGTGACACTCCTGCCTTGCTTGGAGTGAAACGCTTAAAAATAGAAATCTTTTACAAGAGAACACACACACTACATTAGTTGCTCCTCGTAATGAGTTAGACCATAATTATGATTTTAAAAAATGCTAGTTTAATTAAAAAAGGAAGCAATTTACTAAAACAGAAGTGTATAGAAAATGCTGTGATCCGTAGACCATCCACAATATATTTGCTTCCGTGTTTTTGCAGCATTAGCCGTAGACCAATTATTTCGCATTCAAAGGCTCGTAAAATATTTCTGATATGTCCCGGAAAGGGATATATTTGTTCGAAGTAGCAAAGTGGTTTTGGACTACTGTAAGCGAGTAGGACAATCTAGCGGATAACCGTAATGGACTGGTGCTCGTCGTAGGCAATAAGGGGTAGGCAATAAGCGAAAACAATAGGGTAACAAATAGGCGTCGTCAATAGGGGTAGTCCATGTACCGCCACATCAGTCTGTATTTATGGCTGACACCAGGCAATCAAATTAATGTGAGGGGGAACCCAGGTGTATGCATATACATTACATCAATTTCAAAATAAAAAGTGGACAAATCTGACAAAACCAACAAAACAAAATATATTGTTCCTACTCAACAATTCTATGAGAAATACAACTGAAAAGATTTTATATAAGCTTAACATAAATTTGTTACAAATAAGGCAAAAGTCGTAATACAAAGCAAAAGAAGTCATAAACGCAAACATTAAAAGGGGCTTTTATATAAACTTAACATAAAATTTGTTACAATTGAGGCAAAACACTTAATACAAAGCAAAGGAAGTCATAAACGCAAAAATAACAAGGTGTGGGATTATATAAGCTTAACATAAAATTTGTTTCAAATAAGGCAAAACTCTTAATACAAAGTAAAAGAAGTCACAAACGCAAACATTACAAAGGGTATTTTTATATAAGCTTACAATCAAATTTTTCACAACAGAGGCAAAAGTCTTAATACAAAGCAAAAGAAGTCATAAACGCAAACATTACAAGGGGGCTATTTATATAAGCTTAACATAAAATTTGTAACAATTGAGGCAAATCTCTTAATACAAAGTAAATAAGTCATAAACGCAAACATTACATGGTGGGGTTATATAAGCTTAACATAAAATTTGTTACAAATAAGGGAAAAGTCTTAATACAAAGCAAAAGAATTTATAAACGCAAAGAGGGGGGATATTTATATAAGCTTAACATAAAATTTTTTACAAAGAAGGCAAAAGTCTTAATACAAAGCAAAAGAAGTCATAAACGCAAATATTACAAGGGGGCTATTTATATAAGTTTAACATAAAATTTGTTACAAATAAGGCAAAAGTCTTAATACAAAGTAAATAAGTCATAAACGCAAACATTACAAGTGGGGTTTTTGTATAAGCTTAACATAAAATTTGTTACTACTGAGGCAAAACTCTTAATACAAAGCAAAAGTAGTCATAAACGCAAACATCACAAGGCGGGCTATTTATATAAACTTAACATAAAATTTGTTTAAAATAAGGCAAAAGTCTCAATAGAAAGGAAAAGAAGTCATAAACGCATACATGACATGTGGGCTTTTTATATAAGCTTAACATAAAATTTGTTACAATTGAGGCAAAAGTCTTAATACAAAGCAAAAGAATTCATAAACGAAAACATTACAAGGGGGGCTATTTATATAAGCTTAACATAAAATTTGTTAAAAATAAGGAAAACTCTTAATACAAATGAAAAGAAGTCATAAAGGCAAACATTAGAGGTGGGCTATTTATAAAAGCTTAACATCAAATTTGTTACAAAGGCAAAAGTCTTAATACAAAGGAAAAGACGTCATAAACGAAAGGATTAGAACAGTGCTTTCTAAACAAGCTTAACATAATATTTGTTACAAATAAGGGAAAAGTCTTAATACAAAGCAAAAGAAGTCATAAACGCAAACATTACAAGGGGGCTATTTATATAAGCTTAACATAAAATTTGTAACAATTGAGGCAAATCTCTTAATACAAAGTAAATAAGTCATAAACGCAAACATTACATGGTGGGGTTATATAAGCTTAACATAAAATTTGTTACAAATAAGGGAAAAGTCTTAATACAAAGCAAAAGAATTTATAAACGCAAAGAGGGGGGATATTTATATAAGGTTAACATAAAATTTGTTACAATTGAGGCAAAACTCTTAATACAAAGCAAAAGAAGTCATAAATGCAAACATTACAAGGGGGCTATTTATATAAGCTTAACGTAAAATTTGTTTCAAATAAGGCAAAAGTCTTAATACAAAGTAAATAAGTCAAAAACGCAAACATTAGAAGTGGGCTTTTTATATAAGCTTAATATAAAATTTGTTACAATTGAGGCAAAAGTTTTAATACAAAGCAAAAGAATAATAAAGGCAAACATTACAAGGCGTGCTATTTATATAAGCTTAATATGAAATTTGTTACAAATAAAGCTAAGTCCTCATACAAAGCAAAAGAATTCATAAACGCAAACATTACAAGGGGGGCTATTTATATAAGCTTAACATAAAATTTGTTACAAATAAGGGAAATGTCTTAATACAAAGCAAAAGATGTCATAAACGCAACATAAAATTTGTTACAATTGAGTCAAATCTCTTAATATAAAGTAAATAAGTCATAAACACAACATTACAAGGCGGGCAACTTATATAAGCTTAACATAATATTTATTACAATTGAGGCAAAACTCTTAATACAAAGCAAAAGAAGTTATAAACCTAAACATTACAAAGTGGGGGCTATAAGCTTAACATAAAGATTTTTACAAATAAGGGAAAAGTCTTAATACAAAGCAAAAGAAGCCGTAAACGCAAACATTACAAGCGGGGCTATTTATATAAGCTTAACATAATATTTGTTACAAATAAGGGAAAAGTCTTAATAGAAAGCAAATGAAGTCATAAACGCAAACATTACAAGGGGGCTTTTTATATAAGCTTAACAAAATTTGTTACAATTGACGCAAAACTCTTAATACAAAGCAAAAGAAGTTATAAACGCAAGCATTACAGGTGGGTGGGATGCTATTTATATAAGCTTAACATAACATTTGTTACAATTGAGGCAAAAGTCTTAATACAAAGCAAAGGAAGTCATAAGCGCAAACATTACAAAGCGGGGCTTAACAAAATTCTCAACATTAATTGTTAGTGAGAAATTTGAATGGATCTGGTGATGGCTGGGCTAGAATTTGGGTTAATCAAATAGAAGGAATTAGAAGACAACAGAAGTTATTTGGATTAATCTTTTCAGCTAATACTGTAGACTGTAAAATTAAAGGTCATTTCAAAGTTGATAGTGGCAACATAAATGCCATGAATTATAATCCCTTTCACATTCTGAAAAGCTGATTATTGCCTACCCTGAAAATCAATCAATAAATAAAGAAAATAAAGTGGAGCCATTGTGTGGCTGTTCAAAGATGTCAAATAAATGGAATGGCCCTCAATCACTTTAGATATGAATCCAATAGAAAACTTTTATCCCATGATTAAGAAATATAAGATTATGAAAAAACCAGTCTCAAGATTTTTGGGAACCAATAAAAACACATGAAAGTAATGTTTAACTTGAAAGAAATTAATAAAGTCAATAGGAGAAAACTTGAAGGTCGTAGAAGGTCAAGGAGCACCTATTAACATCTAAAATAAAACAATTTATTCTCGTAAATGAGAACATGGGAGAAAATGATAGAAAGGCATAAGACATGTGCTGACTCATCACCAATCAATACATTTCACCTTTAACAATTTATATAAACAAAAATTTGGATTACCATTGGATTCGTAGAGTGATTTTTCACGTGTATTTTCTTAGAATTTCTTGAATCTGGTCCTTTTCAGAGTATTTTACCTAAGCAATCTACACATTTCAAATCTATTGATGACGTTTTATTAATATATCCCCGCAAAACTACATTACCTGACCTTGTAGTTAAACTAAACAATGTCGGACATGCAATAGAATTCACTTTCGAAACAAAAAACAAATAACACTATACCTAGTTATGTTCGCATTGACCTAAAACTATGGTGTATTAACGTTAACGTTTAATGTGCATAACAATTTTTAAGAGCATATTTTGATATATATTTTATCTGTATTATTAAGGTGTTATACAAATTTTAAAACTCGCTCTAGGTAAGCATTATTTCTGTCGATAAAGTTTGTTTATTTGTAAATTCACCGTGATTGTATAGAAAGAATTTATAATCAAAATATAAACGCGTTGGAAAAATATCAGAGTGTTTACATTTAAAGAAAACGTAAAACAAACATAATCTTACCTGCTAAATAAAACATTTTTTGTTGTTCTTTAGGAGCAAGTATAAAGTAAATATGTTTTTAAATATTAGAATTTTTATAGAATTTTAGCCTCGGTACGTGACTTACGTTCTTAGTCCTCACAGCGTTCATAATAAGCATTGTTATTATCTGACATTACACATGACGAGCAGAGACGAGAAAGATAGTACGAAATAATGTAAATAGGTCAAAGTGATTTTAATTAAACTTTCACAAGGTTTTACTGAATTGTTAAAACAAGCGTAAAAAACTAGTAAATTTGCTGAATTAATTGTTATTCTTATTATTTTGGTGCCTCACATTGGCATCGTCTAAAGGGAAATTTTATTCTTGATGCCTGGTTTCAACAAGATTGCTCTCAACTCAAGAGGTTTTCAGATAATCCATGCAGAGTAAATGATGACACTTTTCTGGATATCTCTAATCCTGGTCTCGATTCCAATTGTCCCTAAACACTCTTTGAATTTTCTAGATGATGTTCCAAGCATACCCATTACTACAAGAATTAGGAATTAATTCTACAGTCATATTGTTATTATTATTATTATTATTATTATTATTATTATTGCTGTTGTTGTTGTTGTCATTATTATTATCAATATAAACGTTGGCAAATGGCCACATCACATTGAAACAGCCCGTTCCGGTACAACTACCGAAGTTAAAGCAACGTCGAACCTGGGCAGTGCGTAGAGGGTGACCTCCTTCGAATATCTGGTGTTGTCAGCTTGGATATGAGGATTGCGTTATGAATAATGGCTGGGAATTTTAAATCGGAATGCCGAGTTCCAATTCCAGTTGGCTTCGTTATATTCACTTACGCACAAATACCCTTGGAAAAGGTATGAATCCATCTATTTCCCCCAGCTATGGGTTAATTAGTAAGACTTGTATGACTGAACCATTATTATCTCAAAACATTCTTACAATCTAAAAATATTTTTGGCTTTAAATAACTTGCAAAACGTTGATAAGCCGTAGAAAACGGAACAATCAATCAATGAGATATTGATTATCTACATACACATGCCTTTTAGATTTATAAAAAATACAATATAAATAAAAATTATATAATATAGATGTATAGAAACTACCGTGTACAGAAAGTGAGGAATCAGTTGATATATTAATTGTAAAATAGAATTGATCCATATTATAATACAGTAGAATCCCTCATATCCGGAATCTCTCATATCCGGAATCTCTCATATCCGGACATGATCTCCATATGTAATTTTGAACTATTTGAGTGATATGTAACTGATTCGAAAGACGCTGGTGAAAGTTTATTGTAACTAATGGCGGAGTTCAACATAGGAAAGTCAACATTGTATGATATAAAATCTTCTAAAGAAAATATTCTCCAGCGTTCACACTGTCACAATGAACAAGGAAATAAAAAAACATGATTGTCATGAAATCTGAACCGAAATTGGAAAACCTATTGAAAAGGTTGTCAGTTTTATGGAAAGAAAGCCAGCATTCAGCTATGACGATTGCAATAGCGCACGTAGAGTTAAAAATGTCTTCCGTTTAAAAAAATTCAAGAACAAAAGCAAAACGAAATGCGGAAAAAAGTTGAGAATGATACTCGAAGAGAAAGGATCATCAGGCAACAGCGATTAAAAAAATCCTTGTTACATTATTTGTTTTGCATACGTGACATATTTAATGAATTTTCATTAACATTACATAATTTATTTCTTTTTATCCTTAAAATCAATTCCGTTATATTTCACTCACCATTAGCTTATTTTGTTTACTATAAAACATTGAAAATAAATTTTAAACCTGTTTTCAGTTCTTTTATTTTAATCTAAATATAACCGCTCATATCCAGAAGCCCTTCTTAGTCCGGTTGTCAGGGATTCTACTGTATTTGTTTTCTTTTAAATAAAATTCGGATTAGGCATGAATCCATCGCTTATCACCCCAGTTATGGGTTATTTTTTAAGATTATAATGATTTCATGATACAAGTCATACTAGACTTGTATCATGAAATCATTATAATCTTAAAAAATTCTTATAATGTGAAAATATTTTCTGGCTTTAAATAACATGTAAAGGGTTGATAAAACATAGAAAACGAATCAGTCAATCAATGTAATCATTAATTATTGTGAATTATTATTAAAAAAAATTATGAGAGAATTATTTAAATATAGCAAATTTTAATTTGATTTTAATTGGAATTAACTGAAAAACTTAAATAATTTTTTCGTATATAAATGAAGAATTGTTTTTTCACCAAAGGAAAAAATCTGTCATTAATTAATTTTGAATATTAAAAGAGATTAGGCAAACTTCTTTTGATGCTCAGTTCACACTCCTCCCCAGGTTTTAGAACAGGAGTAGAGGTTTATCGTTTGTTCCCTGTTTAGGGTCGGGGTTCTGGTTCCTTTTAAATAGTACTTCAACTCTAACGTTTCAGTCTGAACTCTGACTTTTTATCTACTACTTTTTTTGTTCTCTCTCCTCAATTGTAGTAGATAGGTTCGCCTACTGGGTTTCCGACTCCTTTTAATGTGTTTTCATTCTCTTTCACTCCCACTCGCCCCTTCCGTCTTAGTGGAATTGTCGCTTTCCTTGGGGCGAACTGATTTCAAAAACAGAGGAAAAGATAACGATTAATCTTTAAAAAGAAGAGGTCAGGATTAAAGTGTTCACGGAATTCACTACGTGAAATCCTGATCCAGAAAGTGGTAGTTCTAGAGAGAAAAAAAGGCTGTTTGAGTGAAACTGTCTTGTTACAAGTTTGATTGGTTGGTTGATTTTGTTTAGCAGCATATCAACCTCTATGGGTTATTTAATGCCAAAATCTAAATATTTTATTGGTTTTGTTGGTTGATTTTGTTTAGCGGCATATCAGTCACTATCAGCTATTTAAAGTAGTAATATAAATATTTTGAACACAATTTTGTGGCTACAACTACAAATAAAACGTATTGTTGGCCATTTCACGATAAAATTTATTGTTGCTAATTCTACTATCACATGTATTGTTGGTCATTTTGCGATAAAAATATATCTTTATAAATTCATAGTGTTTTGTTTTTGTTTGGGGTTTCGCTGGGAACGTAGCAACTGCTACCACCCCCGGTCAGGGTTGACCTGGAGGCAACAGAAATTAAGAGGTGGTTTCTAGCATCTGAAAACCTTCAATCACCCGATCAGAAACCTTGCTGTCGGATGTAGTTTATCGTCATACCCAGGACAAGCCTTTTTACATAATACGACACAGGAAATAAGAGCGATTCGATTCCGTGGAAGTGACATGACGTGTCTGAAAAGGTGGCACAAGAGATGTGGAGCCCGTTTGAACATTTGCCATGGAAACAGTGATAGAGTAGATTCTGCAGACGGTGGGGAGAGAGCTTGTAGGGTGGAAAATATGTTTTCCCCCTCACAAGACCGCATAAATAGCCTTGAACTGTTTCAACGTAGTTACAGTCTAGGCATGTCAAGAATAATTCAATTTCGATTTAAACCGGCTGCTGTACAGCCGGAGAAAATCAGCGAGAGGGAGAAAATCAATGAAAGCGTTAAATAATTTAAACTTCGAATCGTATCCGACAATCAACCAAATAGACAGGAAGTAAGGCATAATTTAGAAAATATTGTGAAATGCCAATAGAGAAAACGGAAACTGGATTAGAACATAAGCTTGCGTGGAATAACCGGAAAGAAAGTCTATAAAATGTTTCCTGAAATTGTAGACATTTTAGTTCATGAGAAAAAAAAATGGCATGGACTCCCATACTTGATATACTTATAAATGTAATATTAGTAAATATTTAAATAAATTCTGAAGACCAAATATGTACCGTATTTACCTTAGCATAAGACACGTATTTTTATTAATAAATATTTAAAAAATTACCTTGTGACAACGGATGATCGAGTGATATGCCGACGAATTAGGGCGTCGGATGAGCCCGAGTTCGCTATGCATAAAATTTTTTTTAATAGTAATAAAATATTGAAGACCTGTCTTTATTTCTGAAATGAGGTATTGTACTTATTTATATTATTTACATTGTTCGGACTGTTGTCCTCATCTTTATTGCCATATTCACGGCGTGTTGTGTGTTGTCTGTTGCATGCTTTGCCCCTATTCAGGTGATTTGAATTTCGAACTGAACCCTTCATTTGGTACACCAGGGTAGATTGTTTTTAGTTCAATGTGCCAGGACTCTTCCGGATGTCTGTTATCTCTTTTTAACTCAACTCTACAAGTTTTTGTTCACCACTGCAGTAGCGATTTATTGAAATCACAGATCTTTGGGTCAAGTCACTAGATACAACAAACGCTTTCATCCACTGTGCCATGTGTACATCAGTATATAAATTTGGGGAACTTATAATATAGGTTCCGGTAAAATAAAGTTATTGAGACATTAAGTTTAAAAGTCATCAAAATTCATACACTAATGTCATCAAGATATAAAATACTGTAGCTACCCAAGGCGTGACTAACTCTGATTGCGAGTAACTGGAGGAACTACGATTTATTGCATTGTGATTGGTCTATAGAAATAGTTACAAGGGAATTAACTCTGTATTTATTAACGCATCAGACCTAAAATGTCCGTGCACGCCGATTAACAAAGAACATAGAAAAAGAAAGAAAATACAGGAATTTCTCGATTAGTGCGGCTAAATTTGAACATCGGTAAATATAAAAAAATCAATTTTCAATTACTATGGTTAAATTAAATCGTGTATTAAGTATGCACTAATGGAATTTTTGTATATATAAAAGTTTAGCGCACTTATCGAAAACGCATTAATCGTATTCGCATTAATTGTCTGTACACCTGCAATAAAATGTTATAAATTTGAACAGCCTATTTGATGTTCAATTTTCTTATCCCCTTAACTAAATTTGTCTTAACATAAATTTGTCCACGCACACACACGCGCGCACACACACACGCAGACATATTTGATTTAAGCTTTATATACTAACGATTTGGACATACATTTACCGTTTAATGGGCAAGATTTCCTATTTCTGCAGTTGCAGTTATGAGTTACGGGGGATGTTGAGACATTAAGTTTATAAGTTCCCAAAATTCATACCCTAATGTCTTCAAGGGATAAAATACTGTGCGACTAACTCTGACTGCGAGTAACTGCAGGAACTACGCTTTATTGCAATGTGATTGGTCTATATAAATAGTTACAAAGTTGTTGAAATGCTTGTTTAGAATTGAATTGTTGTGCCGAGCTATATATTGGTCGATGTTTTTAGCACAGCTGTAGCTAAATTAGAACTTATATTTTTTATTTTTCATTTTCAACTTTCTTTTCAATCTTAAATGTTGTTTGGCGCCGAACTTAAAATTTAAAAGCAACATTTTTAGGTGTCCATTTGCATAGTTATATGTTGCTGTATAAGGTCCTTATCCCATTTTATTACATTTTTCATATTTTATTTTTCATATTTTTATTATTTTCTTTCAATTGATATTATTATTATTATTATTATTGTTATTATTATTAGTAGTAGTACTTTATTATGCCTTACTTTACTTATTTTATAGTATATTATTTTATTCTATTCTATATTATTTTATTGTATATTACTGTAGATTATTTTATTTTATTTTATCATGGTGTACTTTGTTACTGATATCATTAGTCTAGTTAGATTTGTTTTATAATTATCGATAACTCTCTTAATTTCTGAAAAAAATATAGAGTTGCACCCCCTTATTTCCTAATGGTTGTTATGTTTTCAAAATCAGCGTCTCCCTATTTGAGAATTTGTATTACTTATTTCCAACATTATTTTCAATGTTAAAAGTTAATCTAAACTTTAATGCAAATTCAAATTTAGACTACAATTCTTTTAATTTTTTTTAACTCTAATAATATTCCACCCCAACAATAATATATCCCGTGCGATACAGAAAATTAAAAAAACAAAAAACAAAAAACAGTGTCGACCCAACGTCAATAGAATTTTTTTTAAAGCTCTCTTTAGTGTGTCTACGAACCTTTCAGCCTGCCTGTTAGACCGTGGGTGATACGGAGCCATCTTAATGTGCTTTACTTGGTACGTCTCACAGAATTCTTTAAAATTGTCGGAGTTAACTCCTCCTTTAGTACAATAACCCTTTAAACAGGGGTCGCTCTTCGCTGCTATAAATAGCCGCGGACCATTCGCCTCTCTCTCTTTTTCCTTCAGGCCTGTGTTCGACACCTTGAGGTAAATCTCTCCTTTTCATCAGGCTTCAGCAAAACCT
>CAHIKZ030005540.1:2237500-2255000 GCA_903632075.3 Acanthosepion pharaonis
GCTCAGAGGCAGAAAGTTCGACCGTCAAGTCGAGAAGCTCGGCTTGATTCGGTATCTAGCCACCCTCCCACGAGGGTTGCATATGGCACAAGGCCGAGTTTAACGTGGGTTTCCCGAGCCCGTAGGCTCGGCCAAAAATGCCCGTAGAACCCGTATAAACGGGATCGGGTTGGTCAACCTCCCCGAACGAGACTCTGCCCTTCGGCGGAGCCTCGTCCGGGTTCGTCTCTGCTCAGAGGCAGAGAGTTCGACCGTCAAGCCGAGAAGCTCGGCTTGATTCGTCCCTCTCTCTTGAGAGGCGTAGTATGCATAGTGTTAGGAAGAGTTCATTCTGTAGTTATGGGTAAGGACCCATGACAGTTACCATTAAATTTTTATTCATCTTCAAATTCATAAAATTCGTCGTCTTCGTTATGAAAACTCTGATACTTATTTTCAATACTACTATCATCGTCGTTAAATAATGCGTCATCTTCCGTTCCATTGCTAATGCCACACTTTTAAAAAGATTTCATAATTTCTGGTCTAATATTATCCCAAGCTTGCTTCATCCATTCGCAGACTTGTGCAATGTTGGGTCTTTTTATTCTTTCTGTAAGTGTAAGGTCGTGATCAGGCATTTTCCATCCATGTGTTCCATTGCTCCTTCATATTTAAGTCTAAACTAATAGGAGTTGCCAAGTAGTTAATTTCGGCCGACTATCGCGAATTTTAAACCTACCTATGACATATAAGACGCAGGGGAATTTAAAAAGATATTTTTTCATAAAAACATACGGTAAGCAGTGTTAATTAAATTTTCCGGCCTCACGTTTTGAGACATTTCGTAGAAAATATGCGCTCTTCGACAGGAATTGAACCTGTAGCTCTCATGGGAACCGCCGTTTGACCTGACGTGCTGTTAACCATTCAGCTACAGAGAAGCGACTGTTTTGCAAAGTTCGAATCACTGTTTATAAACACACACCTTCGACGATTTTTCTCGATCGATCATTTCTGCTCACGAAACGAATCTTAAAGTAAACAATGACAACATCGGAAATGGATTAAATCCGACAATTATTTAATATATTTTCTGTTTATGCGTTATTTTTATAGATATAATTTAGTAAATGCTCTTTTTTTTTTTAATGAAGCAGTATTAATTACATTTACCGGCCTGAATGTTCGAGAAATTTCGTAGAAAATAGACGCTTCGTATTTCGGATCTTGTGACCTTCATCAGGCGAAGAATGGTTATTTCCCCTCTATATATATATATATTTTTTTTTTTTAAAGGAATTGCATGAAAATTTCTATATTTTTAGAAGAATGTTGATTTTTGGTCTGGGAAAGTTTAACACATTTTCCTTATAGAAATTAAGTTCGGATAACGGGGAAAATTATAAAATAATGCAAGTTTTTCGTAAAAAGTAAAGTAAAGCGAATTTTCGGAGAGCCGGAGATAATTGCATCATTCATCACGTAACAGAGATGAAACTTTTTGACAACTGGATGAGTATTTCTTTGTTTTTTCCTCTTTGGTTTTTGAACGTTCAAGACATTTTCTTTATAGAAATTAATGGCGAAAATATTCCTCGATTTACGTCATTTCAGATAACGGCCGATAAAATATATAAAACGTATATTTTTTTCTTTCTATGTGCCGTGTCCTATCAGGACATAGGCGATCATGGCTCTCCACCTCCCTCTATCCCTTGCAGCTCTCAACAAGTTCCTTCCCTCTGCCACCTCCCCCATACAACGTTCTGTCATCCACTTGCTTAAAGCCGCTTGGTGTGTCATGCGTTGTTTGCCCTTGTCTCTCTTTTCCTCTATTCGACCCGTGAGTATTAGATAATCCAGGCCCTCCTCCTTCATTATGTGTCCCAGGAACCTCAGCTGCCTCTTCCTGATGTTAAGTATAAGCCTCCTCCTTGTTTGCATCTTTTCGGTTTGAGGAATTAGAATAGTGCATTTTGATAATCTTAGATAAGAAAAGAGATTAGCAACACATAAACCAGTGTCAAGACTTGCGTTATTCTTTTGCATGCGAAATCACAGTTTTCTCCAAGTGAGGAGGTACATAAAATATAATGGCTCCGTTCCGCACCTCATCGTTTGGACTTTGTTGTGTAGAACGTTGTAGTTCGCGGGAAGTAGTATGCACTCAACTGACTCATGTGTAATAGTTGTAGCTTGGCATAGACTTTGTGACTTTATATGTTTCGGAACCACTGGTCTAATGTCTAAATTTGTATATTAAACATGCACATACACACAGACAGACACACACACACATATGCAAACAAACACGCAATAAACACACACATTAATTCCTCTAGAATTGTTCCTCATCCCTTCATGGAAATTGTATATAAAATGAATCTATTAGTAATTACTGAAAATCAACAGTAGCAAGGACTTAATAATAATAATAATAATAGGCTCAGTAATAGAGACTTAATAATAGGCGCTTAATAATAGGGACCTAATAGTGGCTTAGCAGAATCATAGGGTTATGGTGAATTCTACGACCTTTTCTTTAGTTGCCTAGTATGTAATTCGCCAGGGCTACATGCAGTTTCGAATTTCGAGTTGTCTTTCGCCTAGGCATGGTGATAGATAGCGGCTTAGATTAAGAAATCGGAGAGCCGAGTTCGAATTCCAGTTGCATCTATTACATTCACTTACGTGCTAATACCCTTGGGAAAGCTATGAATCCTCTTCTTCTCCCCACACACCAGCTATGGATCAATACGAGGATTTTATAGTCTTGGATGGCAGCTGGTCTACCGCAGAAAGAATTGGCAACCTACTGCGGGAAAAAATCTGCGCTCGTCAGTCATGTATCGAAAGATGTATCACACATGGCACATAACTGACTGAGTGACTTTCACCTAGACCGATTGCCTCACAAGGATATAGAGCCCAGATTGCGCTACAAATTAACCCATAGATAAGAGGAGACGAAGAGACGGATTCATACCTTTCCTGAACGTATTTGCGCATCAGTGAAAGTAACGAACTCGACTAGAAATCAAACTCAGCTTGCTGATTCCTCATTCCGAGCCTCTCTCTTCATTAAACAAGCCGCACATACACTACACTTCGCATAATAGTAACCATAAAGACTTTATAAAATAGTAATAATAAGTACTAACCAATAAGGACTTCATAGGATAATCCAGTGTTTCTCAAACCTTTTTTTGCCACGCCCCACCGAAGCATGTCTAAAATCCTGATGACACACCCAACCCCGTGATATATAACTCTTATTCAAAAAGTGAACTTTTATTCAAGGAGAGTTCTTCAAGACAAAACAGATCGGGACTGAGTCAGATGAAACCGAGAATCGTCCTATTTTATTGGTTAGGAAAAAATTCCAACATGCATTTGTGTATTTCTGTCTATCAATTGGGGGGGGGTGTTTTGCAGTCATTTTTAACGCCAGATTGGAACCAAGACAGGCGGAAGAAGCCTAAAAGCCTTAAATTTTTCAACAACGTAAGACTGCATATATGCAATAGTATTATCATTTAATTTGTAAATTTTACAATAGTCATAAAAAATTGTGTTACCAATATATATATATAAATGTTATCTGATGATCCAGCGTCCCTTAAAAGGGCTCTGGTGAAATAAATTATTATAATGGAACCTTAAAGTGGTCTGTTTTTCTTTAAATATATATATTTAAGATATTTTTATGTTTATACATTCTTTTTATAGATACAAATATTTAAGTAAATGCTCTGTTTATAATAAACAGTATTAAACAACATTTACCAGCCTGAATGTCCGAAAAATTTTCATAGAAAATATTCGTCCTGCGACAGGATTCGAACCTGTATGCTATTGTGAACCGTCATTTAGCTTGACGTGCCTTTAACCGATTTGGCCACAGAAGAGCGTTCGGTTAGCAAGGTCGAATTTACTGTATTTAAACTTCAATCTTCCATGAATCTCTCACGTACATTCATATCTGCTCATGGCGTATCAAATGTAAACAAATGACGTCATACATAATGAAATGGACAAAGTCCGACAATTATTTTAAGACATTTTTATGTTTATACATTCTTTTTATAGATACAAATATGTAAGTAAATGCTCTGTTTTATAATAAATATAATATAACATATATTAATAACTCGCATATACTCCCCCACTCAGACTCATTAGAAAAAATTCAGTGCTAATAATACATTCTCTTAAAACTCATTCCCTTAAAATCAAATCCGCTCCTCCCCGTGGTGCATACAACCCATTTTGGGAATGAAGAGAATAAACATAACTAAATAGTAACAGCAAAATTTTGGATCTTTTCTGTTAATTCACCTCAAATAATGTAAAGTTGCTTATCGCAAATATTAATTCACCCAAAGAAATTATAAATTTTAAATCAAAGTTTGCTTTTTATTAAATTTTGGACATTCTGTTGAAATTTTCAAATTTTACATCAAAATTTGTTTAGTATGCCTCGCAACAAATCCAATCGCCAGAATGGAAAAAAATGCCAAAAATCACGGATTTATTCACATTTCATAAGTACAGATTCGAGATGTTTACAAGGATTTCTTTTACAATTAAAAAAAGGAAAAAAAAAAACTGTATTGGGCTCGTTTATCGTGGTGAGTGCGAATGCAGACCCCACGTTTAGAAATAGCGCACTCACATTTGGGGCGCTCGCAAAGGTCAACCGAACCGGAGTGCAATAACAGAGGCCTCGCTCTTGGATAATTTGGTGTGATTTTAGTAAATATAAATTCTTTTTATTTTGGGGTGCAGAAATTAATAGTGAGAATTTAAATATTAAGATATTTTTTTAATCATATAAGGAGATATTTGCCAGCATATTATAGTAAAGACTTGACAAAATAGTAATTTAACAAAAGCATTATTGACAGTAAATAAAACTACCTTAAAAAACACTTAGGTACAAGAATAACGATCACCTACTATGTTCTTTAGTTATATGAAATTCGAAGCCTTCTTTGAAAAAAGAATAAAATAATTATACATGATTATTATTTATTAATGATTTATTAAAGAATAAAAACTAAATGATAAAATAAAAATATATTTTTAAAAATGAGCCCTTCCCACGTCATTTAACTTATGTGTCAATTCAACACTGTTTAAACATATTTAATTCTTTTGCTTTTTCTGTTAAATAAATAAAGATACAACACATATTGTATTTCTGAAATGAAACTAATGTTGCCCTTGATGTCAGGTCAGAATAAGTGCTATTTTACAAATCACTTTTTACTAAGCTAGTGTTTACTTTTGACGTATGAGTCATCGAGTGAGATTTCTTTTTGATTAGACCTTGCCATTCAATCTGTATTTGCGTATAAATATTTAAGTTACTAAAATATTACTTAAAAAAGGCTATGTTGCTTTTTATGAACGACTGACAGAGACTCGGATCATCGAAAAAGCTGCAGTAGACTAAATGACAGTATATATATATATATATATATATATATATATATATATATATATATTATGAATTGGACAAAGTCCGATAATTATTTAAAGACATTTTTATGTTTATACATTCTTTTTATAGGTACAAATATTTAAGTAAATGCTCTGTTAAATACTGTTTATTATAAACAGAGCATTTACTTAAATATTGTATCTAAAAAAAGAATGTATAAACAAAAAATATATATATATATATATATATATATATATATATATATATATATATATATATATATATATATATATATATATATATATATATATATATATATATATATATATATTATATAAATATATATATATATTATATATATATATTATATATATTGTATATATATATTTTTATATATATATATTAAGGCATTTTCTTATGATTATACGTTCTTTTTATGTCTTAAAATAATTATCGAACTTTGTCCATTTCATAACACACACACACACACACACACACACACACACACACACACACATATATATATATATATATATATAACGATACTGACCTTAATTTTGACATAAAATATGCTACTCTAATTAAGAAAGAAACTATTTCAGAAAGACGAAAATGTTTATAAATTGCTTTAATCGCTAGTTCACCCAGAGTAAATTTGCGTCCAGGTTCTTACAAAGTTTTAACATTCTTGGCAGATCTTCTATTATCACAATGTGGAATATTTAATAACAAAGATGATGGGAACAAAAAGAAAAAGAATCGAAATGAAATTCGCTAGATTATATACTGAAAACACATTATAAAAAAAGAAAACCCATTATTATAAAAAATAACAAAATATAACGGAAAACATGCTACTATAGTATATCTACCGTCCATTTTCTACTATAGTATGATATCTACAATTCATGTTCTACTATGGTATGATATTTACCAACTGTTGGGAGTATGAAATGAAATATGTTACTGTTAGGGTTAGTGGTTAAAGATTAGGGTTAGAGGTTAGGGTTAGGTTTATGGTATAAAGCAATGAACAGTGAAATGGTTATGTATTAAAAATCATTAACAATTTTTTATACAAAACAGAAAAATAAAATCATCAAATAGTAATTTTAATGTCTGCAAACTGATTTGATGGTATTACAAAAAAAACAACAAAAAAAATACAGTAAACAGATCATCGTTTTTCCTGAGAATTTTCCAGCAATAATAAGTACATTTACGTAAAGTCGCAAATGCCTCGGTAGATATCATACTATCGCAGCACCAGTCAAAACATATATAAAAATATTATATATCTCTATCTCATATTCATATATATATATATATATATATATATATATATATATATATGAAAGAAAAATACAGAAAAAACAAACAAAATCTGAATATGCAATTATGTAGGATTAATGTTAAAATAAAGTCGACGTCGGACGTTTCGGTCTATTTAAGACCATCATCATGGACATTTTCATTTAAACATAATTAACATTAGAACTTTAACACAAAAGACGATGGACATAAGAGCCCAACTAATCCAAACAGATAACTGAAATTTTATACAGATCAGCGTTCCGTTTAAATATGATCACGTAGTCGTCACGTGGGCGATGTTGTTAAAACGTATTCGAAGATGATTTCCAAAAAATTAAAATATTAAAAAGTCGATTGAAAATTTTGTATAAACAGTTTAAGAAATCTCTTCCGTTGATGTCGGAATACGTAGTGATCAATAGGTTCTTATTTCTTCAACAAGCTTGAAGTCCTTCCCGTTACAAGGCAAATCAAAAAATATATATTGTTGGAAAAATGTATGACTAGGCGAGAATGCTGTTTGTGTGGAAAGTTTTAGGACTTCATCGAACGAGGTTTGTTTATGTTGATGCAATTACACATGCGCTTGTAACACGAGACACTGGGAATTTTAAAAATATTTTTGAAATTTTTTTTTTTTTTGTAATTATGTGATTTTAATTAAAATAGAGCATAGCTAACCAAGACGAAAAAGTTTACAAAGTGCTTTTTAGTTCATTCAGAGTAAATTTTCGTCCAGGGTTCTACAACGTTTCAGCATTGTTGACAGATTTTCTAATATCACAATGTGGGGTATTTAATAACAAAGATGATGAAAGCAAGAAGAAGAAAGAAAAAAAAAGAATCGAAATGAAATTGTCTAGATTATATACCCAAAATATTAAAAACAAAACCCATTATTAATAAAAAAAAAAACAAACAAACCAAGACCGATGAAATCCTTTCTTGATATACAAAACTTTATACATCGTTATCCCACATTATCTATCTATCTATCTATCTATCTATCTATCTATCTATCTATCTATCTATCTATCTATTCTCTCTCTCTCTCTCTCTCTATATATATATATATATATATATATATACATACATACATACATACATACATATATATATATATATATATATATGTAATTACATCTATACATACACACACACACATATATAAATATCTATCTATCTATCTATCTATCTATCTATCTATCGATCTATATATATATATATATATATATATATATATATATATATATATATATATATATGATACAATCTAAGCTTTCGGCTTACATAAGCCATTATCAAAGATGTCAATTACAGCATATTAAACAATATACGGACACGACAGTGATGATAGTCTGTCATTGTTTACATTGACATCTTTGATAATGGCTTATGTAAGCCGAAACTTAGAATATTAAAAAAAAAATATGGATCAATATTGTGAATTTCTTTCTTCGTTCAACGATAATGTTATTAAACTTATCAGACGTTACGAAAAAATTTTACATAAAATAAATAGACAACACTTTTCTATATTATTTAATAAAACTTGCATGAATGAAAAGATGCTACCTAAATACACACACATACACACATATATATATATATATATATAATTAATAAAAGGTTAATGGTCAAAGTTGAATCAGGCCAGGAAACAGTAGTATCAAAGAATGCTCAATACATGTGTGAAAAAAATAAAATAAAAGTAACAATAACATGTAGAGCTTTTAACTTTAAAAACCGGAGGTCAGTTGAATCCGCTGATTTTTAAAACTTATATATATATATATATATATATATATATATATATATATATATATATATATATATATATATATATAACGAAAGCAAAAATTCGATTACTAACCTTTAGTGCGTAGAGTGCGTGGAGGCAATGTTGAGAACTGAATAAGATCTGCCGAAATATTTATATCACGTTTTATCTCGTGATATGGGCCAGTAAATATCTCTGCTATTGTCAAATATCTATGTCTGATCATGTCTTATTGGTCATTGATATTTACTTGCCCAATGAAAGCGGTAAACGGAGGTTGTTTATTCGCCTTCTTAGGTTTGCAGTTGAATTCAAATATATATATATATATATATGTGTGTGTGTGTGTGTGTGTGTGTGTGTGTGTGTGTGTATATATGTATATGTGTGCGTGTGTGTTTACGTTTTTATTTGGAATGCGTTTTGCCCAATTTTGGGTCAAGAGATAAAAAAAATTACGACTAGGCTTTACTTAGTGAACGATAAAAAGAAAAAAAACCCGAAGAAATTAGAAACGCAGAGATATATGGAGTTTGTCAACTTGAAAAGGAAACTGATAAAGAAAACCAGTCTAAAGCAAAAGCGGACAGACAGTATCTGGAGCAATTTATGCAGCTGAAACGAAATCTGTGAATTGTGACCTCCATTCAATCAGACTTACGCTATACACTCGCAAAGGTTCCTCGGCCTTATCTAACGATTAACGTGTTGGTCTTGAAAACTATTAGCAGAGAGTTTGTTCCTCATTAGGTGCCTGATACTTGTCTCCATTTGCTAAAAACTAAGCTTTATATAGTAATTAATTAAAAACAAATCTCCATAAAAAAGCATGAAACCCACTTTCCTTGCGTAATGTCCCGATGCCAGTCATCTTGTCCATAGTCATATTACTAGCGCTTTACAATAATTAACAGAGGAAGGTTGAGTTTTTGAATACATATTCAATCTACTCTCCTGTAACGATCTTACCTCTCCAGGCCATGACAACTAAAATGAATCACACGTTGTCTCACTAATGCAGATTTGGTCGAAATAAAATCCATTCTTCTAATTAATTATTTGACCAGCGAAACATGTCATTTTTTTTTTTGCTTCAAATTGATTTATACATTTTTCATATGATAGTTTCGACGCGATTTCAATTAATAAACTTTATTATCCACAAATATGAGCGATTCGGATGTGGCTAAGTTCTGCTTGGATCATATTGCGCAGATGGAGAAACGTTGGCTGTTTTCTACAGTTATTTTCCTATGAATATTTTTAACGTTTTAACTGAGGTTCATTCTTTTTCCCGCTCGCTGCAAGTAAAAATACCACATAAAGTGTAGTGAATGACTTTATAAGATCAGCCTAGCAAAATAGTAACAGTAAAAAATTAATAAGTAATATATTTTAGTCATTTAATATATATAATAAATATATAAGGATATAATTGCGAGGATATTATGACAAAATAATAAATTAATAAAAGTACATTTTGTCTATGATAATGTTTGAGCTTCTTAGACAAACGAAAAATGACACTATTTCTTAAATTAAGTTTATCCCAAGCAAAACGATAATACTACTAAGACTTAAGAGGTTACTGGGTGTAAAAATTAGAAGGCTTTAAGAAAAAGAACCGGAAATCCAATCCCAAACAAGAAACAAGGGATACAATTCTATTCCTGTTCACGAGGGAAATGTGTAAATCGGACGATAGGAGATTACACAGACATACACACGCGTGCGCGCGCGCACACACACACACAGACATATATATATATATATATATATATATATATATATATATATATATATATATATATATTCTTTTTCTCATAGACGTGATGTGGGTTTCCTCTGTCTTTTCTACAAATATTTTCATGGCAACTGTTCTGATGAGCTATCTTCCCTGGTGCCCCGACTAAATGAATTTAAGCGTGCTACTAGATTGGCTTTTAGGTCCCACCATTTTACTATTGAAATAGTTAAATTCAACCGCCACTTCTACTCCAGCAGTTTCTTTTCTCGCACTTCCTTGCTTCATTGATAATTAAAATCTTCAAAATTTTAAATGCAGCGTCAATCATCATCTTCTGTTGCCGTGAACACCGTTCTTGTTTTATCCTTGCCTCACTTCCCTCAATTTCACTCTCTGTAACCCCCACCTGCGGGAAGTGGCACCAACGCCTTTCTTGGAGTGAACTGCTTACAAAATAATGACAAAAAGAATGCGTTGCCATGCAAGAAAATTGGGCAAGTCTAGGATATTTCTTTTTCGTGCATACACTCAATTTCTCTATAGCACGCGGTTACTGTTATTGTTTTGCCTTGAGGCAAAAATGAATAATGAATAACCCCTTTGAAAGACCACCATACAGTAACCATTAATTTTGTAGGATGCATTGGAGGTTTTCGGTAATTTTTTGGTTATTCCCTTGCATCTAACCACTTGCTTACTCTCTTATTGTCGCCAAAAAGTTTTTTTTCTCCATAGTTTGTATTCATTCTGCAAGATTAATCGACATTGTTTCATTGTAATCATTTTCCTTAATATGTGTAAAAATATAGTGATTTTCCAAGTGTAGCTTAGATGTGGCACAAGGCCAATAGTATGGGGCACCCAGTGAGGTTGGAACTCACTATTCAGTCGTATCTGTTTTAACGAGACAAGCTTGCTAACCATTACAACACGCAAGGTGCCCAATGAGTAAGCATATATTGAAAGAAAAATATCTGTAAAGAAAAATAAAAGAGTCAAGAACAAGTCAAGATTTTTTTTTTATATACTAAGGTGGTTAATTCGATAGGGCATCGGATCATCAACCAACCAAAAAAATGCGTCATTTCATGTGTGACACCCTAATAGTTATATAGGTCGAAAGTTTGGGTCTAGTAAGTGTCATTATCAAAATGTATCACGCGCGGTGAGCATATTGAAAACACGTGAAAGCACCATTGACACCATTTACATTCGGCCTATTATCCTTAAATTTGTAATTTAATTCCCGGTCTTTACCAGGTATATATCGATTTGGGTTATCTACAGAGAATTCCTACCTTTAAAATTTCTCCTTCAGATTTTGATGTATGAGTCAAAATAAGATTTATTCATTAACAATAAGAATCGCAAGAAATATACCTAGTGTCATTATGTTGTTACCCAGACATATACATCTCTAATGATATCAATGTTTTTGAAACATCCTGTAAAGCTCAGGATTCAAACAAATTTTAACCTCAAAATTTAATCTGAAATTTTAACCCACGTGTGACAAGACACTTTTATTTATATATTTTTTTTTGCTATGTGACGAATCATTTTGTTATCTTATGTAATTTTTGAAGTCTTATATTCAATTTCTTTTTTCTTAGTTACTATAGATAATCATATAATAAATAAATGTGTCTTATCTTAGAGATACTTGTCCATATGTGTTGGTTTGTACTGGCATTATTATGCATTATTTTTGCACAATTCCTTTGTAAGAGTTTAAAATGCACGCTCATGTACATATCATTGATTCTCATGTGATATGGGGGAAAAATGAAAAATAACTTGTAATATACACTGAACCGCACACAGTCGCTTCAAGAAATTTCTGGAAAACGCTAAATGTCGCTTCGCACAAACTATCCAGGCCAAGGTTGAAAAGAAACAAACTGGATCCCGTGAATTCTGGGAGATCTCCAACCAAATAATGAACAAAGGAAAAACGGCTGTGCTTAGTATTATAAATGGCCCCGAGGTCATGTCCACTTCGACAGACAAGGCGAAGCTCTTCACCTCGATCCTTGTCTTGAACTTCACGTTAGATGACAAAGGCTATCCTCTTCCCAACTTCCCACGTCTCACTGAGCAGAATATTTTAGTTACATGAGAATTCTAAAGACTTACCAAAAGCATTGATTCTAAGAAAGCCACTAGCCCAGACAAGATTCCAGAAGTTGTCCTTAAGAATATCAATTATCCCCGATCTTAGCGAAATTATTCAACCGCTGCTTGAAGGAGAAATCTTTCCCAAGACGGTGGAATGTGTCATGCGTAAGCCTTCTCTTCAAAAACGCGGGCGAGCGATCTCCCCACTCTCAGTATAGTAAACTTTTTAAGGCTATAATCAACAAGAAGGTCGTCGAACACCTAGATAGGAAAAACGACGAGCAATATGTGTTTCGTTTTGTTCGATCCACTGCTGATGTCCTAACTACCATTGCTCACAGAATTAGTGAGACTCTTGACAACAGACACACTTCGGGGACCATAGCATTAGATATCTCGAATCATTATATTTAGTTTTCGTCATTAAAACTGTCACTTACTTTAATTAATGCTTTACAAATTCTTGACATTATTTCCAGGATTTTTTAAAAAGTAGATCTTCCCAAGCATTCTTCAAGAACTGAAAAAGCTCGCTCTCATTCTTTACCCATTCTCGTATCCAACTTATTCCATACTAAATCAATGGTATAGTGGTTAGGAGATTTAGGCGGCCAAGACATAATTTTAACATAATTTCAAAGAGCTATTTGGATCGTTGTTTTGCTGAAAGGTGATTTTTTTCCAATTAGGTGTAAACCAGAAGACATAGCATGTCTTTGCAAAATCGAATGATATTGTTCTTTTTTTTCAAATCTATTGGATGGGTTAATGAGAAAAACAAAATATAATTTCTTCTTATACAAAATATTCATGATATAGCAAATTGTACTGGGGACAGATGAATTAAAATTTGAACTTATTGGTAGTAAGGAGAGCCTGGAGAAATATTAAAAAATAAAAGCAAATACTATGAAGTTACTGAAATTTTATCTTAAAACTTAAAAAATACAAACATTTATACATTTAAAGTGTTTTTTAAGAAATGAAAAGTGTACCCGACAACGTTTTGCCTGGACCGTATCTGTGTCTTTCCCTCATACTATAATAAAATAATCACCCCTATATATATATATATATATATATATATATATATATATATATATATATATATATTTGAATCATTAACTTACCTCCCTCCATCCTCTGAGTTTATTTTTCATATTTTTGATTTTAGCTTAGAATTGGCTTTTAATTCATTAATACAGACATGCCCACAAGTATATTCTTGAATTCTGACATAAGGTTGCCCACCTTTTTAACTTTCAAACGAGGTAACGATTGTTTTCAAATTTCCTAAATAAATCATCTTTATTATGTTATTTGCCATCACCCGAAGAGAAACGATTATATATCCGAATCATAAAAGTTTTTGTGTAGCAATGTAAAAATGTTTTTTTTATTGCAATCTATTATAATAGAAATACTTTAATGATATATATATATATATATATATATATATATATATATATATATATATATATATATATATATATATATATATATATTGGGTTTTCACATGAAATGACGCACTTTATACGAAATGGGAAAAACGTTTCTAAAATGATAAATTACTAATTTATTTAGTTGATGAATATGAATAAATGTTTTCCAAGGTATAAAGGTCAGCTAGTACGAAAATTTAAACATCCAGGAAATGTTTTAAAAGATGACAGAAAACGTGCCACCGAAGCTAGGAGGCTAATTGGAATAGCAAGAAGTGTCCTTTCAAAAGCAAAACGTGTATTCAGAAACAGGAAAATGTCGTTAGAAACAAAGAAAACTAACTTTGTACTGTTAGGCATTATCAGTCCTCTTATATGGCAGTGTATACTAGACAGACTTCTCACTGATGACAGCGAATGTCACTCCTTCCAAGCCTTCTTCCATTCATTTTGTAGCCCAGACGTATAAGTGTCATTCTTGTTTTCATTTTCCTAAAAACGTCCTCGTTGCTCACATGCTCTGTTCATAGTATTCTCGACATTCTTATCCTTTTTTCAGAAACAACGCTCTGCTGTCAAAAGTTTTCTTTTCAACTGTGAGGAAATTGTCCCGCATTCACTGCCAAAATATGAGGAACAATATTACATCAGTATTTTTCTTTGTTTCTAACGATATTTTATTCTGTTTCACATAATGAGGAAAGAGGGCTTAGAAAATCTGATACTCACAGGAGAGATTGAAAACCAGAGAGCCTGAGGAAAACAACGCATGACTCACCAGGCGAGCTTGAGTAAATATATAGCGGAACAACGTTTAAAAAAAACTTATTAACAGATATTTGTTTAGTATTTTTGTTGTCAAGAAAGACTAACATTCTCTACACTTATTATTGAAACATTGATTCATCCATCCGCTATGAGTAGACGTCTGCTCATGGAACAGTGGGATGCAAAGGCGTAGCGCTTTCGAGTCGTACGCTTGTCGCACTGATCTGCTATTTTCTCAGCCCATGTAATCTTGTGATTAAATCTTTAATCCAATGTTTTCCTTACAATCTTACTAACAATGAGTGTCGTAAGAACTTTATAATAATTTTGCTATCTCTATGCAACTTTTCCCGCTTCGTGTTGTGTCATCCTGATCCAATTTTCCTCTCTACTCTTCCCTCTTTTTAAAACTTATTCACCGTTCTCTTGATGATTCTTGAATGGACTTTGAAGATGGAAGCCAGAAGATGAATGTTGGTACCATTACTGAAGGGCCTCAATGATCTTTTTCCTCTCACCATTGCTGAACCGGGAAAACAGTGGGGCTGACATGAAACTATTTGCACCTGTTCTCTTTCTAGCTGAATAACTTAAAAAGCTTTTTCAGTGATTCTTATAACCAAATGGTGTGAAGATATCTAAACGTCAATTAGTTTAATGTTTTTTTTTTTTAGATATTAAACATATTGTGGGGTAGACAAAAATGCTGTTACACGATGTAGACAATTTTGCTGTTGCACCGGCCTCTAACACAAGGGAATTACACCGGTTCTCACTATATATAGTGCCAGTAATACCTACCCGGTGTAAGCAGCGACAGTACTACAACTGCCTAGCTGAGTAGTACCCGTTTCCTACCTTTGTATCTGTGATGTTAAATATACTTGTTCTTTAAACCAACTTCGACTTGATTTTCTTATTTTTACTATTGTGCCACGACACAACAACCTGGTATATAAATAATTGTATGTATGAATATGTGTGATACGTATACATATAAAAAGCAACTATAATGTATGCGTGTGTATGTATGTATATATGTACAAGTATATATCGATGGACATGTATATGTGTACATGTATCTGCAAGTATGCAGCAAACGAAAGGCTCCAGTATATGTATATTCTTGGGTGGATTAAATTCCTAAAATACCAAACGGTTCAAATACAGATATAGATAAACAAGCAAGCCCACAGATAGATAGACACTCTCCAAGTCTGGACATTGATAAGCTAGGGTAATTAATTTGATTTATAATACCCAAAACATCAGAAGACATTTTCCTCACATACAATTTTGTCTTTCTTTCATTTAAACTGAGGAAGCATTGTATTCCATTGTATTCCGCCGATCGGGCGGTATTTAAGCTAGATCCCGTGGAGGACTCTTCGTTTCGCCATCATCACAATAGCTAGGGAGGAGTAGATGCGATTGGCATCAATAAACTACAGAAGAACTCAAAATTGATCGCTGAATTTAAGTATTGAATTAATGTTTAAGCTTACCTTTTAAAAGTTCAACGTTAATTCTTCTGCGGCCACTGTTTTCGTACAAAAAATTATTTTTTATTTCACGGGTGATAGAACAGGGGATAATTTATAAGATAAAACTAATATAATGCAAAAATTGGAAAATAGAAATTAGAATTAATTATACATTCAGTATTTGAAGAGTAAGAGAAACATAATAGCTAATTCAGCAAAACCTGTATAATGGTATCTATATGAATAAATTGGAGCTCAGTTCTCCCACGAATTCTGAGATCAAAAAGCCCCAGCTATACTTTACAGTAGATAATTACTTGACACCCCCACGGAGTCAAGTTGTGACACGAGGTTGGTTTAATGTGGGGGATCCCGAACGCGTAAACTCGCTAAGGACAAAAATTCCCCGAGCCCCCGTAACCGTAATCTGGTGCAATGAGAGGGTGCAGATTCGGGCATCTGCTCCTCAGGGTTGGGTACCACACAGTATGATTTTCCTCAGCTGTGCTTCTGTTCTCCGTCGGAGCCGCAAATGAGACGAACTCTGCCCGAACTGAAAGATGATAAATAAATAATTCTACTTTATAGTAATTTGGTATTTACTCTACTTCCCACGGTGTCGCGTTGTGACATTAGGTTGGTTTAATGTGGGGAGCCTGAGCGCGTACACCCAGCCTAGGAACAAATATCCCCCTGGGCTCCCGCAATAGTCGGTTGGTGTTGGCCGGAGTGGAAACACCGATTTCTCTCTCTAGTGCAATGAGAGGGGGTGGCCACAGGCAGCTGTTCCCTATGGCTGGGCCTCTCTCAGTATAATTTTCCTTAGTTGCGACTCTGTCCTTTGACGGAGCTGCCACTAAACGCAACTTAGAGATGATAAATAATAGGTTACAAACTACTTTATAGCAATTTGGTATTTACTCGACCCCCATAGAGTCGGGTTGTTACTCAAGGTCGATTTAATGTGGGGAGGCCGAGCCCGTACACCCGGGCTAGGGATAAAAATTGCTCGTACCCACGCAACCTTCGGCGAGCACCGATCCGTCTCTCTACTGCAATGAGTGGCGCGGCGTCGGTCACCTCTCAGCATAATTATCCTCATTTACGATTCTCTTCTTCGACGGTGCAGCCCCTGAGCGCAATCTGTTCAAAGACAGAGACGCAACTGAAAGATCATAAATCGGGTGTTACAAACTACTCGTAAGTAAAATTTGCTTTTACTCCCCACTCCACTGAGTCAGGTTGTGACACAAGGTCGCTTTTTCACGTGGGGACCCGAGTGTCTTCACTCGGGACGATGCTGGTCTTAGCTGGTTATAGCCTGTCCAAGCTTGTCAGAGCTAGTCTAAGCTAGTCATGATACTACCAGCAGATGGACAGATCCCAGTACCTGGTAAATATCAATGTGTTACAAACCAC
>CAHIKZ030005540.1:2260000-2320000 GCA_903632075.3 Acanthosepion pharaonis
ACAGTGCTGATGGCAGACACAGAATGGAAACTACAAAACCTCCTACAGAAGGTAGCGAAAGAGTGCGGGAAGAAGGGACTACGCAAAAAACTACAAAAAGACGGAATCCATGGTCATTAGCAAAAAGATGAGCTTGAATTGCGATTTACATGTCGGGGACACTAAAATAAAAAAGGTGCGGAGATTTAAATATCTGGAAAGTGTTTTGACAGAGAATGGAAAGTGCGACGCTGAAGACGTATTGGGAGGACCAAAGATGCCTTCAAAAAGCTAGGCAGAGTATTACGAGACAGGTTGCTAACAAAGAAAAGAGTATTGACTTGTTACGTGATATCTGTACTCCTTTACGGCAGTGAATGTTAGGCAATCTTCTCAAAGATGAAAAAGAGACTCGAGGCAACAGAGGTGTGGTTCTATAAAAGAATGCTAAGGATATCATGGCTCGAACATGTGAGCAACGATGAGGTTTTAGAGAGGATGCAAACAAACAGGAGACATACTTAACATCAGGAAGAGGCAGCTGAAGTTACTGGTACACATAATGAGAAAGGGGGACTTGGAAAACCCGATACTCAACAGGGCGGATCAAGGAAAGAAGGACGAGGGAAAGAGACGCGTGGCATACTTAACAGGTTTAAGCAAGTGGATGGCGGTACAGGGTCTGGGAGAGATAACGGGAGAACAAAATTTATTGTGAGTTACAAGGGAGAGGAAGTAGAGGAGAGTCATAATCGCCTACGTCCTGAAGGGACACGACACATAATTTGCCATCTATCTATCTATCTATCTATCTATCTATCTATCTCAGCCTATTCATATCTATCTGTCTATCTATTTCAGCTTATTCATATCTATCTATCTATCTATCTATCTATCTATCTATCTATCTATCTATCTATCTCTGTCTTTTCATCTCTAGTTCTCGATACGACCTAAAATACTTGAACAAACATATGAACTTTAGACTGTTTATCAAAAACTTCTTTGCAGCTTCGATCAACGAAGACAAACCCACTCGTTCAAAAATCTAACACAGACTCGGGCGTAAACTGGTACGTCTATGATGAAACACTTTGAGGACCCTAGATAAACAAGACAAAGCAATGTTTGTGCATCTTGATGACCTAAGATAATTGCCCATTTATAAACAACTCGGCTCAATATGCATATCTTCCAAATGCAACACTTGACGAAAAAGTACCATACTTAGTAGGCGTGCACTTAGTAATGCTTTTTAATTGAAATTTGAGACCTCAATGTTCAAGTTTCAAAAATGTATATCACTGACAAATTAAAATAAACTAGTTTTAACAAGTGAAAAATGTGCGGTTTTCCTATTTTAATATTGCAATGAATGTTAATTCTTCAGTTAATGATTGAATAAACTCATGGCGAGTTCTATGTAAATAAAATATCCATAGAAATTTCCGTATCACATCGTTAGATATTTGAGCTTAACAACTTTAACAAAATATTGCAATAAAAATCATAAATATGAATGCTGGTAACGACTGAGTAGTGGATTCACGCATCCAGCCTTGTGTCACATCTAAGCTATCATTAGAAAATCATTGGGTACTTCGATGTGGTCTAATGGTCTCGCTAGATCAATTATGACTGAGAAGTGATTTCGATCCTCACTTGGTGTCCCATACATTCGTCATTGCGCCATATCTAAGCTACCATTAGAAAATCATTGGGTACTTCGATGTGGTGTAATGGTTAGGAAGTTTGTCTCGCTAGATCAAGTATGACTGAGAAGTGATTTCGATCCTCACTTGGTGTCCCATACTTTCGCCATGTCTAAGCTATGCTTAGAATGTCATTTAGTCCTATCCTTCCTGGGTGCCTAACACTTTCAGTCTTGTTTTTATTCTCTTGAATCCGTCAATCTATTCATTTTTGTAATCCGTATCAACCTCATCAAGGCAGTAAAGCCACACGGGATTCCTGAAAAATCCTGGTCACTAAATTTACTCAAAGATGAACTGGGGATTCCTGAGAAACACTGGTCATTAAATTAACTTAAAAGGAAACGCAGTCTATCTCTTCATCTCCTAAGGATGTGCGAGAAATCGTATTGCTACACATATGACAAAACTGTAAATGAAGATGATTATGATGAGTGTCAACTAGAAATATTTATATCAGTAGTTTTATTTGTACTTTTAATCTCAAGTAAAACAGATGTTCCTTCAGCCTACGTCTCAGGCTCTTCATTTCTATCTATCTATCTATCTATCTATCTATCTATCTATCTATCTATCTATCTATCTATCTCAGCCTGTCCATATCTATCTATCTATCTATCTATCTATCTATCTATCTGTCTATCTATCTATCTAAGGCTATTCATATCTATCTATCTATCTATCTATCTATCTATTATCTATCTATCTATCTATCTATCTATCTATCTATCAATTTCAGCTTATTCATATCTATCTATCTATCTATCTATCTATCTATCTATCTATCTATCTATCTATCTATCTCCGTCTGTCCATATCTATCTATCTATCTATCTATCTATCTATCTATCTATCTATCTATCTATCTATCTATCTGTCCATATCTATCTATCTATCTATCTATCTATCTATCTATCTATCTATCTCTCTATTTAAGGCTATTCATATCTATCTATCTATCTATCTATCTATCTATCTATCTATCTATCTATCTATCTATCTATCTATCTCCGCCTGTCCATATCTATCTATCTATCTATCTATCTATCTATCTATCTATCTATCTATCTATCTATCTAAGGCTATTCATATCTATCTATCTATCTATCTATCTATCTATCTATCTATCTATCTATCTATCTATCTATCTATCTATCTATCTAAGGCTATTCATATCTATCTATCTATCTATCTATCTATCTATCTATCTATCTATCTATCTATCTATCCTTTGCATAGTTGTGAACGTCCGGACGTAATTTGTCACATGACTGTATTTGAGATATTTTCCAATAGGTTCTATACTTAATCCGAGTAATTGTACAGATATTATAAACCGCGGTTTATATGGGTCAGCACCGATGTTTCACTAATAATTTACTGCCTTTACATGAGATCTGACTTCTCTTTACAAGCCTGTATTTATTTAATATCTGGGAAGAGTTTTAGCAGAGAAGTGAAAGGGCAACACTCAAATATGAAGGTACATTGGAATAGCGAAAGATGAATTCCAAAAGTTAAGCAGAGTATTAAGAAACAGAAAAACAAGGTAAAGAGTACTAAACGTGATATCTGTCCTGCTCTATGGCATTGATTCCTGGGCAATCTCCTCGAAGTTGAAGAAGAGACTTGAAGCAACAGAAATGTGGTTCTACAGAAAGACGCTGAGGATACCATGGACAGAAGTTATGATAAACGACCAAGTTCTAGAGAAAATGGAAATGAAAAAGATTTTTTGATCGATACCAAATCGATTTTCAATAATTGTAGGGGTTTTCTTATTTTTACCAACATCAAATTACATTTAAAAATTACTGTGTCTAAAGTATAAAAACTAATCCAAATTAGCTAAAGCAGCATCGTTTTCAACTGAATTTTCAATGTTTTCAAAACTTAATAAAACCCCATAATTTTTTAATATAATTATGTGTAAGCTGACGAAATTTGTTAAAATCAATATTTTTTGATCGATACCGAATCGATTTTCATTAATTTTAGGGGTTTTCTAATTTACCAGCACCACATTACATTTTTAATATTATTGTGTTTAAGGTTTAAACAAGCTAGAGTGAAGATATCAGGGTCATGATCACCGACTTTCTGAAAAATATTTGCTTTTGAAAGATTATATTTTTTTCTTTTCTCTTTTTCCTTTTATAGCCAATAGCAAAATATATAAACAGTTCTTTTCACCTCACTTTCGGCTCCAGTACAGTTAAATCGTAAATTTGTTATGCCCGCATCGGATAAATAGAAATTTTTATCTCTTTATCTACGAAAATTGTACATTTTTTTCGCTTTTGTTCAAACACTATTTTTTTTTAATTCGGAGCTAATCTTTTGATTTACTTTTACATCTGATTTGTATACACATTCCCCCTCTTCCTGTGTCGTATTCATATCTATCTATCTATCTATCTATCTATCTATCTACAGTGCCGTTCGATAAAAGTGACTTACCTTACTTTTTTTTTACTAAATGTTCTCTTCTCCGATGAAACGAAAGTTGAGCTAAATTCAAAGGATAAGCGATCTAAAATCCGAAGAAGAAGCTTTGAAAGCTCTTTGAATTTAGCAGTAAGTACTGTCAAGCATCCGTTCAGTATAATGTTCCGGGCATGCTTTTCTTTTCATGGAACTTTGTTTCTTGAAACCTATTGAAAAGACCCTCAGGAGCGAGCAGTACAAGAGAATTTTAGAGTCTTGTCTGCTCCCTTCTGCTGAAAGGGTGCAAATCGACCCCAACAAGCTCATCTTTATGCAGGATAATGCTCACTGTCACAAATAAAAAATGATGAAGGAATACTTTGATGAGAAGCAGGTGAGTGTTATGACATGGCCGCCCCAATCTCCTGACCTCAACCCCAAACAAAACTTATGGAGCATTATAAAGTACAGGCTCTCGAGAAAGCAATTGAGCAACATGCTGCATAAGTTTTCTATGGTGTTGAGGTCAGGAACATTTAGTAAAAAAAGTCAGGTGAGTCACTTTTATCGAACAGCAATCTATCTATCTATCTATCTATCTATCTATCTATCTATCTATCTATCTATCTCAGCCTATACGTATCTATCTATCTTTCCTTCCATTATTTCCTCCATCCGTCTCATTCTTTCCTTCTTTTCTTACACCATTCCATTTTTACCTCATTCCCGCCTTCCTTTCATTCTTTCTTCCGTTTGTTTCTTCTTTCTTTCTTTCTTTCTTTTCTTTCTTCATTTTATCAGAAGACGTAGAACCGACTCAGCAGAAACCTTCGTCACGCCAAGTTCACTGTGCAGAATATTCTCAATTCAAATCACAGGATATGCTAATAGCATTGGCTGTTTGATTTATAGTCAGTCACGTGATTTATAGTCAGTCACGTGTTCATGTGGTGAACACGATCAATTTTTTCCTCGGACCGTCCAGAACATGAATCACGTTTAAGATTCTCCCTTCCTTTAGCTACCCAAAATGGAGCGTCATCAGTAAGGTAGTAACCATGACAGCATGAATGTCATTAGAGGCTGAACCCTTTTTGATGCAGGTATTTAATAATACCACGATGCCAAATTTTACCCGTTTTCATGAGAAGTCGCTACGAGTTACTTTTGAAGACTTCTTTGACTTGATTTGAAAACAAGACTTGTTTTGAAGACTCAGATTTTAGTTTACTTCGAAAGATACAATGCAGTTATTTATAAAGAGTGTTGGAATTAATTCATGTAATATTTCACATCTTTAGCATTATTCCGTCATTGTCAGCCTATGGACTTTTCAATGCAACTTCGTATTCTATATTTGCTGTTTCATCACATGTATTTATTTAACCAATTCCGCTACATGTATGCGAACTTCCTAATTTCACCACATGTATCCTTTCGGATCTGGTTCAGTAGAGTTTTTCTCTTAATTCTAAGATCGCCTTTGATTTGAAAGCTGATATTTTTGTTTCCTTATCCCAAGAGGCGTTTCAGTTAAACAAAATTGTCGTTCTTCTTTTCTATCAGTGTTTGCCGTGGAGCTATGATGAGTTATCAAGGTTCGTAGAACATTCATGACGACAGTGAGCACGGTCTTTATTAGGTGCATATTATTGTGACCACGTGTCAGACATCGCTAAGTTTAGTATCTATCTATCTATCTATCTATCTATCTATCTATCTATCTATCTATCTATCTATTTTTATTTTCTGTTTATTTTCTTTCTTTCTTTCTTTCTTTCTTTCTTTCTTTCTTTCTATTATGCAATGTTCATTATCTATCTGTTAGTCATTGTTCATTTCCTGTCTATCTATCTATCTATCTATCTATCTATCTATCTATCTATCTATCTATCTATCTATCTATCTGGCAATCGGTGTCTATCCATTATGTATCTATCTATCTATTGAATAAAAACTATTTAAATCTGTAGATTGAAAAAAAAAGAAAGTTGGAGCAAAAGAGGGAGAGAAAGAGAGGGAGGGAAGAGAGAGATAGAGTGGGAGAGCAGACAACGAATGGGGTTGAGGGGAGTGGTAGTAAGAGAGAGAGAGAGAGAGAGAGACAGACAGACAGACAGAGAGAGAGGAGGAAAAGTATAAAAAAACTAATGACTGTAACTGAATAACATTGACAAAATCTACAAAGCAAGCGTTAAGAAATGCGTTAGATAAAAAGGAAAAAAACAACAAATACAAAGGCAAAAAAAAAAAAAAAAAAAGAAGTTAGATAAGGCGAAGTTGAAATTGGATTTCAACTTTTGCGCATTTCTCTTTCGGTTTTGCATTAAATTTTATATCTCCTGGGATGGAATGTATAGTTGTTGGTCCGAAGGTTAAAGAATGTCGACTGATTTTTAATGGATTTGATCACGCATGCGTGCACACAAGAATCGGGAAAGTGAAAGAATGGATTGACAGATGAGAAAGGGAAGTAAAGCCAACGAGGGAGTGAAAGAGAGATGAAGAGTGAAAGACAAAAAAGAAGAGAGGGTGTGATTCAGGTTGACAAATTAATTCGGGAGAGTACACGTATAGTATTTCTTTTTGTACTACATAAATACGTAACCACAGATACAGACACTCTGATGAGAAAAGGAACACACACACACACACACACACACACACACATGTATATAAAGGGTGTCTCATTAAGACGGATCAAAGTCAGGAGTAAATAAATCAGTTTTATTGGTGAAAATTTCTTTATTTCTTTATTGGATCATGTTATTTAGGTCATGACAATTATGTGTGAAAAATAATATCGCCAAAACGTCCGCCAAGTCTGAAAGAAAAAGAAAATAAATCATTAGACACTTAAATTTAATTCATATTTAAAATCGGTATAAGTTATTGGAACACCCTTTATATATACATTTACTAAAGAAAGGAATGGAATTTTATTTATTAATCTGTCAGATTTTTATTACTTAAACGTTATTTTTCATTGATACTCGTATTTGAGTAGACGCCCTATTTATTTATTAAACAGTATATTTATTTTCGTTTACCGATCTGAATATTCGAAAAGTCATATTAGAAAAATATGCGCTCTCCGAGAGAATATTTTTTACAGTTTATACATTAATTTTATAGGTATAATTTATTTAAGTAAATGCACTGTTTTTAATTATACAGTATTAATTACATTTACCGGCCTGAATGTTCGAGAAATTTCGTAGAAAAATGCGTTTTCTGATAGAAACCGTCACTTGTGTCTGACGTGCTGTAATTCGGGCTTTGCTTACCAGACGTTTCTCTCTAGCTGAATGTCGGATTAAAAAAAATTATTAGTTCTTTAAAAATGACACACACATACATATACACACATATACGAGGTCTGTTCAAAAAGTATCGGGACTGTTGTTATGGTAACGGAGCTGAAGTACGCAGGGTGAAGCCACTCGGTGCAGATTGACCTTGCACACATGCACACTAAGTTATAACATTCACGGTCACTTCCGTTGATGATAGCAGATCTTGGAAGGAAAGTGTGTAGAGTGTGGTCGTTTCAACACGCCACAGATCTTTCAGCAAAGAAGCTTCATCAAATACGTTTTTTGGCCCAAAACAACATTTGTCAGGTTTAACAACCACCATATGCTCCAAATCTCGCCTCTTGCGAATTTTTCCTCTTTCCAAAAATCAAATCCCACTTTAAAGGGACAAGATTTCACAAGGAGACAAATAGTGAAAATAATCCACCACATCGCAGAATGAGGACTCGAAACCCGTCTCCAATATATTACGGTGTTTATTCAGGGCTTCACTTGCGCGGTCGGGGTAACTAGGCGGCGCTTGGGATGACATGTTGCCACTTCTGACATCTCAAACTAACAGATTAGTGTTTCCATCTTAACTTTAATGGGCGAGGTTAGGACTATCCCGAGGGACTGCCTGTCGTCTTAACGGCGGTCCAAAACTCAACTATTGATACTTCGTTCCTATCAGTGACAGTTAATATAAGCTTGAGATTGGAAATCATCAGAATCCGGTCTTCTTGTCACTTGTTCCCCAAAATTTTCATTTCTATCTTTATTTATTTTGTTTCAGTTAGGCGAGTAGTCGCTTTGAAGACTATACCTCACAGACTATATCGCTGGCCATAAAACACGAAACACTTCAGACTGAGGTGGAATCTCATAGCATCCTCTTCAGTGTAGATGCCCCAATCATAGTGCCATACGGATAGTACGGAGAAAATATAGATTAGCGCTACAAAAGATAAGAAGTTATGGAAAGTCATATGTGATCATGTCCTGAAGGGACACAACACATAAAAGAATATATTATGTGGATGTATGAAAACCTACCTACCTATATTTATCTATTTATCTATCTCGCCACATCCCTGCTTATTCTACTCTGATTTAAATTTTATCACCTTTAACATATGCGCCTCAGAATTATAGGCGACGACGAGACGAGCAAAGTATTTTACAAGTACTGGGATGAGATAACGTGGTTTTTATCTTATCTACGTGTTTAATTATGAATAAATTTTTCTGCTCTGAAATTATGAATAAATTTTTCTGCTTTGATTATAACACTGGCATATCGATCGATCGATATATAGATAGAAAATGAGTAGTTGCTGACAGATATATCGATAGCCAAACAGATAGATAGATAAGAATAGGCTGAGATACATATGGACATTCGAAAATAGATAGATAGATAGATAGATAGAAAACGAACAGACTGCGTACGCATACATAGATACATACAAATTATGTATCTATCTATCTATTTATCTAAGATAGATACATACAAAGAATATGAACGGTGACTGACAGAGAGAGAGAGAGAGAGAGAGAGAGAGAGAGAGAGAAAGAAAATGAAAAATAATTCATAGAAAATGAAAAGTGAGTAACAGATAGATAGATAGATAGATAGATAGATAGATAGATAGATAGATAGATAATAAAAAGTGACTGACAGACTGACAGACAGATAGATTGATAGATGGAAATAGAAAATGAACAGACAGATAGATAGACAGATAGATAGATAAGAAATGAACAATGACTAACAAATAGATTGATAGATAGATAATGAACATTGCCTAATAGATAGATAGATAGATCGATAGATAGATAGATAGGAAATGAACAATAACTAACAGATAGATAATGAACATTGCATAATAGATAGAAAGAAAGAAAGAAAGAAAAAAATAAACATAGATAGATAGATACTAAACTTAGCGATGTCTGACACGTGGTCACGATAATATGCACCTAATAAAGACCGTGCTCACTGTCGTCATGAATGATCTACGAACCTTGATAACTCATCATAGCTCCACGGCAAACACTGATAGAAAAGAAGAACGACAATTTTGTTTAACTGAAACGCCTCTTGGAATAAGGAATCAGAAATATCAGCTTTCAAATCAAAGGCGATCTTAGAATTAAGAGAAAAACTCTACTGAACCAGATCCGAAAGGATACATGTGGTGAAATTAGGAAGTTCGCATACATGTAGCGGAATTGGTTAAATAAATACATGTGATGAAACAGCAAATATAGAATACGAAGTTGCATTGAAAAGTCCATAGGCTGACAATGACGGAATAATGCTAAAGATGTGAAATCTTGCATGAATTAATTTCAACACTTCTTATTAATAACTGCATTGTGTATTTTCTAGATATACTGACATCCGACTTTTCAAAGAACGCTGTTGGTCAAAAATTAATCAGCAGCAGATATGACGTCATCATCACCGCGATACAGGTTCCTAGCCAAGTGGTTTTCATGGTGGGGAACAGATGACAGTCAGATCAGGAGAATAGGGAGAATGATCAACCAACCTCTTTATCCACTGGGCCATGATGATAAAAGCGTTGGTTAGACCCAATGACTAGACCCAAAGATTTGTGAGTTCAGTACCAGGCCACAGCAGTGGTGAACCAAGACACTTGGAGAACTGAGTTAAAAGGGAAATAACTGAGACATCCGGAAGAGGCATGGCACGTGGAACTAGATCAATCTACCCAGGTGTACAAAATAAGAGGTTAGGTTCGACGTTCCAGTCACCTGAAGAAGGCTGTAGCGTACAACGGCCGAAACGTTGTGAATATGACAATGAAGATGAGGATAAGCGTTCGAATAATGTAAATAATACAGGTAATAATAATACCTTATCTCAGAGATATAGACAACTACGTTTTTATTTCACTCTTTGATTGGATGCCCTCCCGATATGGATGATTAAGAGGCACGGTAGAGTAATGGATAGCGGAGTTCGAATTCCAGTCGAATCCATTACATTCACTTACGTGCTAATACCCTTGGGAAAGGTGTGAATCCTCTTCTTCTCCCTCCAGCTATGGGTAAATAGCAGGACAGACTGGGTTCTATAGCCTTGGATGGCAACTGGTCTAGGAGAAGGAAAACTCTGAATTCAAAACTTGCGGAGGGTGAATGGAGTCTCTCTGAGCCTTGGTTGGCAATCCATTTAGTGTTGGTGTCACGATAAAAACACCCTTGATAGCCCTAGTGAAGCATCAAGAATTCAGCTATTTGACAAGATTATGAACTACACCAATCAAAGTATTAGCTATGACAGATAAGGAATACTGGAAAGGTGTAGTGAGTTCAATCTCGGCTGAGGCCGCAAAAGAAGAAAGAAGAGATGGATGATCAGGGCCATTGCACCATCTGCCCCACTTTCTGCACACTACTGCATGAATGTACTTTGGGAGGGGGAGATAAACGCTTTTTCTGCAGGTATTGATAGCACCACGATGCCAAATTTTGTCCATTTTCTAAAGAATCGCTACTAGTTACTTTTGAAGTCTTCTTTGAACAGTCAGATGTTATATTTATATTCTTTTCTTTTTTTTACCCTTTTCTTCTTTTCCTTTATCTTCTTTAAAGAAGGCAAACAATGTAACAGTAACATAACACGTCATCTAATACACAAACCCGTTCTAGACATACAAACATTGTATATATTCTTTCTTATATGCACACTTTAAATCTCTGTCCATTTACCAACCAAATAAATATTTGTTAATTTTCAAATCTGTTTTCTTCAAATTTAACCTAGCTTCACAGTTTAGCCATTACAGGTCTCTACCCTACATTTCAATACAGATAACGAATAACATCCAATTACCTCATGGCTGGTCGACATATGAAGTGCTTGCTTCTTGTAGCCTGTAGATTGACGTTGTGAAGTTTTCGCAACCGGTGATAGTAGCCAGAGGAAGGTCTGAGTGGTATCACCTCTTAGGGTGCCAGCTATGGTCAAATAGTTAACCCCGAAACTGGTGGATTTATGTAATAAAAATATCAGCAATACACGTGGGAAAAAAAAAAGATATCAGCAATATATTTGTGAAAAAAATACCACCAGTACATCTTTGAAAAAAATATTAACAGCAATAAAGTTTTGAAAAAATATTCCTATATATACGAACCTATCCTAAAATTCTTGTCGGCATTAAATAACCCACTCAGATTGATATGCTGTAAAACGAAATAGACCAAACCGGAGTAGGGTCTGGTTCATCAAAGCGAATGTCAGTTGTCTGAGAACTGACTTTACCGAAAGCGTTAATTTAAATCTACACTTTGTCGAATGGCCCCCTTTCACGGAAAAAACTAAACGGAGAAGGGAGATAACTGTTATATGAAAATGTCTTTTTTTTTCTTAAATTAGGTATCATTTAAAAATGACACTCGTTAATTTGAATTTTTAATCCTTTCACCGCGAGCTAGGCAATAAAGCCACTAAGACACAAGAGATTACTGGGTGTGAGTGAATATGAGACAAAAAAAAACATTATTAAGGAGGGAACAATAAAAGAACAGGAATTAAGATAACAGTAGATATCGATTGACATAAATTTTTGAAGATCAAAGTCGGAAGAGAGTTTCACAAGGGAGAAGTGTGAGAGAAGAAACTGTTAGCATAGAACTTACGGCACAGAGAAGCTACGTTACAGTGAGGGAAACTGAGATGCCAGGTCAGGACCAATAATATTTAATAATATTAAATAAATAAAAAAGAGTATTTGGAATTAATACAGAAGATATTGTATGACTAGTATTTAAATGACTTTGTTTTTGACAATTGTTTAAATATTCTCATTTCGCTTTGCCAAAACGCTTGTTGGGGTGCGTTCTTTAAGTCTATAAAAAGGTAATCATGTTTTTTCTCTTCCTCTTTTTAAGCCATGCTTTCAGATGCAGTCGGTGTAGATAAAGAAATGCACCGACAATGTGTGTTCGGTTCCTTGGTCCTTTGTTGAATTTTAAACATTTTCACCCACGCACATTTACACACTATCGCACACGCTTGTTTCACTCAAACAAGAACTAGTATTAATGTTTTTTTTTCAATTCATTACAAATGTGTACATATTTAATTCCTTTTGTCAATAACATGCATTATCGTTTGTTTTATATTCATTCTTCTGTTTTTATTCTTTTCACCTGGACTCACATTGAGTCCGCCAATTTGGGATTAATGTTCCAGAAACCCGTAAATATTTAATATGAAATGTCTGTATACACCAAAAACAAAGAGGTGATACCGGCAATATAATGGTGACTTATTTTGTTTTTTTTTTAATTCTTTGCTTCTTTTTTTTTAAGCAATTTGCCACAAGCAAGTCAGTAGTGATAATATCACGCATGTGTTTACAGAGAATGAAAGCAAGAGTAAAGAGGAGTGTTTAGGAAAAGGATAAAGAGTAGGACAGGGATCAAGGTCAAGGAATCAGGATATGTCGATTGACATTACATTTGAATATTTAAGGATTATAGCTATCAGGGAAACAAGTGATAGGAAAGGAGCTCCACTGATGGGAGGTGCAAGATAAGAAGCTGTTGGAGTAGAAGAGACGGCTACATTTAACCGTTTCGATAGTGAAAGGGTGGGACAGGGATGCCAACCTAGTAGCACGCTTAAATTCACGCACTTGGGGTACCAGTGAAAGTAACTCGTCGGAGCAGTTACCATGAAAATATATGTAGAAAAGACAGAGGGAAGCCACAGCACGTCTGTGAGATAGTGACTGCAGACGGGATGCCAGATCAGGACCAACCACATTGCATCTGAACATAATAGTACCCCACAATATGAATGATTAGCAGTAGAGCCCGGCGTTGCCCAGGGATGTAACAGTAAGAGATAGATCAAGTATCGACCATCATAAAGACTGAAAAATAAAATTGACAAAGATTATTGTTTAAGGTTGACGGACACGCATGTCTTAATTATTTTTATTTTTTTATTTTTTTACGAATTGGTCAAACCCAAACACAAACAAAAACATTGTTTTCAATCGTTATGAATCTACCGATTGAATAGAATTTTATTATAAACAATTGTCTTGTAAATGGAATTTTTAAAGCATTCTGAATGTAAAAATAAAGAAAAAAGTGTGCAAGACAATAAGAAACAGTACATGCCAAAAAAAGTGAAGTTTTGTTGAAATCGGTTGAAAAATGTAGGAAATTCGATCCCATATATAAACGAACACACACACACACACACACACACACACACACACACACACACACACACACACACACACACACACATATCCTGGGTTTTATAATAAGTATAACTCGATATGAGTTGTCTCCCTTTCATTCTCGCGACAGCGATGCCTCTTAATCGTGTTTTCAAATTGATTTAGTGCAAAAACAATTTTGTTTTTCCAATTTTTGGCGCTCTCAGAACTACCGCAAGGTAATTTTACGTAGTCCTGTGAAGTTCAGCTGAAATCGGTTGAAAAATGTAGGAAATCCGATCAAATATATAAACGTACACACACACACACACACACACACACAACTTGGGTTTTATAATAAGTATGATGACTTCAAGGATGAATTTATGAAGAAAAAAGTATACATTATCGCAAATAAGCAACCATATTTTTTCATTTTAAACGTTACATAATTAAAAAAAAAATTTATATATAAAAGTTTTTTAATTTTTTTAATTGGATTTTTTGGTGAAATGGAATTATTTGAATTGAATTCATTTCTAGGACTTACTTTAGGAAAATTACGTTTTTAAAAAATCGGTATCACCCCTTGCAAGGCAATAAAGCCACTAAGACACAGGAGATTCTGGAAGAATTAGGAACAGAAACATTAATAATGAGCTGTACGTGGAAAGGGAAATCTGGAGGACATTAGATAGCGATAGACATTGCATTTAAATTTTTTACAGATTAAAGATGGAAAGCATGGAGCCAAAAAGGAGGTCCACAAGCGAAACTACTCTGGTGCTGTGTTTAAATTAAAAAAAAAAAATTAGGTACCATAGCAAAGCGTGCATCCTAAGAGTTATGAAAGTATTTATAGAAAAGACACAGAGCGGCAACCTTACGGCGGTGAGAAAGTAAGTGAAGCCGAACCGCCAGATCAGGACCAGTAATACTGCTGATTCTTCTTTGGATTTTATCAAGAAGTTCAATATAAATAGCATGGGTACCGTAACATATGTGTCAGCGATATTCTAAGCATGGATGAATCGTAGTAGACTTATAGATATGTAAGAAAGATTCTGGAGCGAAAACTTGTCTTCCACTTCATGTCAGCTGAGAAAGTTAGCTCGAGAAGGCACAACGTGTCACTTTCCTGGTGGTTAGCATCAGCCATACTGATGGAAAGCAGAGAGGTTCCTTCTAGATGTTTGGAGGTGTTAAAATTAAGAAGCCATCTTTTGCCCCTGTTAACAACAAGCTGAAGGCCGTTTTGGAAATTAGCTGCCATTTTGACCTTGTGGGACTCGTTGTGTCGTGCCAGACAATTTTTCCCGCCGAAACCACCCATTTCTAAGTCTATCTGATTGATTGATTTAATAGTTTTTTACGGCTTATCAACCCTTTGCAGGGTATTTAAAGCCAGAAAATAGTTTTTGGTTGTAAGGTATTTTAGTGCGACGTCCCTAACACAGCCTTCGCTCGCTCCTCGCTGCTTCGTTCGGGTGTCGCCGCTCCAAACGTGACGTCCGCCTGTTGCGTCAGTCGTGTTGTCCCGTCCTGTGACGACCAACTGGCTTGGTATCGGTCGCGGCACTCAAATGTGACGTTCTAACCTTTTGGTGATTCGGATGGGAATCTGGTTAGATTCGATATCAGCCTCGTCGTTCCCAACTCGCTTCCAACGTCTGGTTACCAAGGTAACTGCGTTGATCTCCAGTCTGCCTACCCACGTTGTGAATTGATCTTAGGCAGACGAAATCAATCAGTCGTTAGGGTTGGATTCAAGCGAGGGTAGTATCGCACAAATATGTATAAAAGAAATAAAATGATAACTCAAAAGTTCAAGATATCAAAAAAAGGATAACAATACTTTATGTCTAGTTGCTGGATACATAGGACTGCGTCTATCTCCCGACCCGTTATATGGATTGTGACACGTTTTTTTTTTTTGTTTTTTTTTAGGCGAGTTTTAACACTTTAAAATTGGTTCTTGGTGTGTCTTCAGGCGAAAGTCGAAAAACTTATTTTGGTGGTATGGATCTAAGTCGCTCTTCAAAATAAATTGTTTTTGGATTGAAGATGAGTTCGGAAGTTGCGCGAATCTTAGTCAGCTGCGAGGCCTGCTTCAACTGAGCACTCTGAACTCTTCGGGAAACTCTGCCGGACTCTACTCCACTGATTTCTGCTCGCTGTGACTTTGCTTATATGGACGCCGACCAAAACCGGGGTGGGTTTGTCGGCCTTGGAGGTTCCTCAATAATTCTAAATACATATCCACTTCTTTTATTTTTGGTTAGGAATTTTCCACTTCTTTCCATTTTTGGAAGTCTTCTCTTACTCCCACCTTCTCACCATACTTCAGAGGGGCGTCAACGGTCCTCCCCATTTTTTCGTAGCAACCTCTCATACCCATCCTCTAAATGGGCGGCGGCGGCTTCCCTCCTTGCGTCACGTGATCACCTCCGGCCAATGATGTCCAGCCGGGCGTGTGCGATCCAGCTGGCTTTGTTTCAGGAAGAAAAAAAAATATCTTGCTCAAAAAAAACTTATCTTTTTCTTTTCCTTTTCTTTCCTTAATCGCAGCTCTCATCTTCTCTGGCCGCCAACAGAACAATGCGACCAGTAGTGTGATAACCTCTATTCCCATCTGGACTTCGTCAGTCAGATTTTCGCTAATTATCAGAATGGGTCGTCGTCCAGCAAAACACAGTCGACCGTCGTCTAGAAAAAACAGTTCCATTGTTCTCGTCATTCTTGGTGCCAATTTCTGATAACATAGTTTTGTTATCACAACCGAACTCTAACACCTATAGATGTCTTGTCAAAAAACGGTCAGTCGTTTCTTAGGGTTGGTTTCGTGTGCGGCTTAGCAGACGACACAGTTAATTTTTCTTATCTATCCAAAGCCCTGTATTTCACTTGTTCTTTGTCAATTATCAAAATAACATTATCAATTGGAGTTCTCTTAACTAGTCGGTCTGTGGTTTGCTAATTAGATGTTTGCCAGCATTAAGCGGATGTTATCTATCCCCGATAACACAAGTTCGTCGCCAGAACATAGTCGATTCCCTTATCCACTTAGAATTTTTCTGCAATGGTAATGACACCTTTTCGCCATTTGCTACTTATCAAAATAACATTGTCAAGGCCCCTGGTCGTGGGTGTTTTTTTTTATCGTCTACGCTTAAGTCTCGCCTCTCTTTTCCTTTCTTTCCTTTCTCTTTTTCCTTTCTTTTCTTTTTTTTGTCCTGTTAAATGGTGTCACATTAGGTAATAATAGTTTACAGATATAAGTTTTGCTAATTAACCCTTATCTTGCAGAGAGAAGAGGTTGAATCATACATAATAAGAATTTGGTAAACAAACACGAAATTATAATGAGGATATAAAGTGGGGAGTCAGTTTTATATAACAATCAATATACAAACTGAAACCTCACTTTCTAGCCACGGTAGTTTCTATCCATTTATATTCCCGAGAATGTAAATAAATTTAAAAGACATATCTGTGTAGCTAATCAATATTTCATTTATTGATTGATTCATTTTCTACGGTTTATCAACCCTTTGCGGATTATTTAAAGCCAGAAAATATTTTAAATTGTTAGATATTTTTGAGATAATAATAATTTAGGCTTACTAATTAACCCATAGCTTGGTGGAGATGAAATTGACTCATATCTTTCCCAAGGGTATTTGGGAGTAAGTGAATATAACGAACCCAACTGCAATTAGAACTCGGCTTCCTGAGTAACAATTTCGAGCTATTATCCATTATTATTCGCACATCGAATTTTATAGCAGCTGGTATTCTCAAGCAGTCACTGTTGTTCATGATGACGGTCGTCTTTGAGTATAAAATCCAGAGGTTAGCAGTGAACATTTCGAAGACAGTAGGGAAGCGTAGTTCAGGTTAGCAGTGGATATCCCGGTAAAGTAGCAGAGCGTAGTTCAGTAGTTCTTCCTTCTGTTCTTTCGCCTGACAAGTTGGCACTGGACAATTCGGAGAGAGTAAACAAAATAGCCGCCTTTATACACGACGGATTGAATATTCTACCTCTTCTGATTGGTTAACCTTCTATTGGTGGACTATGAAATGAGTCAGCTCATTTTAACTGGCTCACTAGTTACACAAAAAACTGCAACAGTTATCCATATAGTTACTGACCAGTCTCGATGTTTCTTAACTTCGGTGATCCTACGGGAAGGTGATGTGGCCGTAAGCTATACGTCTGCCATTTGTTCGTTCATTGAATATTGCTGTTAAATCTAGTTTGGTACTCCTGTTATATGTCTTGAGATTCATCGCCATCATATGTGGCTGTAATATTCGAAGCATGGACAAGTGGTAGACATAAATATGTAAGACTGATTCTGTCAGGAAAAAATTGTCTCGTACGACAGAGTGAGCCAATTTTCCTAGCATCAGATCGAGTAACTGATTCAAAATAATCTTTCCACATACATTGAATCAATAGCTTCATTTACCGCAAGGAAAGTTTTTCTCGCCTGAGTCCATCCTTCAAATCTATAATTCAATCATTCGCCCTTGCATGGAATGCTGCTGTCACATGTAGCCTGGAGCTCCCGTTGTTTGTCTCAAGGTCCTCGACAAAATCCAGAGACGGATATACGATGTGGTTAGTCCTGGTCTGTCATCTCACCTACAGTCACTTTCTTACAGACGTGCCGTCACTTCCGTCCGTCTTTCTACAAGTACTTTCACGCTAACTGCCACGACGAGCTATTTTCGCTAGTTCCCAAACCGCATGAATTTAAGCTTTCTACTAGGTTGACATCTCAGTCCCACCCTTTCATTATCGAAACGGTTAAATGTAGCCATCTCTTCTACTTCAATAGCTTCATGTCTCGCACTTGTGGAACTCCCTTCCTCTTACTTGGTTACCTGATTCAACTATTCAAGTGCAACGTCAATCGACATCTTCTGATGCCTTGATCTAATTCCCTGTTCTTCTCTTTATCCTTTCCTCAATCACACCTCTTTACTCTTGCTCCCACTCTCTGTAACCCCCTTGCATGTTGGTGGCACTCCCGCCTTGCTTGGGGTGAAAAGCTTAAAAAAATATCAGCGGCAAACGTTATCCCGAAAAAAATGTGATTTTGAAGTTAACCAGACCATTGAGAAACATTTTCTCATGAATAATTTGATTTCTCCATATTACTGTGCAAGACTACTATTTAGAAAAAAATACGACGTCTGTCTTATAATATTTATTCCATTTTATACACATTTAATACACGAAGTGCAACTATATAATGAGACAAGGGAAAAATTATTTTTCAGAATAATTGAAGATCATGTCTAACTATATCAAGGAAAACAACTATGATTATAATTTGTATGAGTTATCTCCCTTGTTGATAAAGCGACACTGTTCTAATTTGGTAACCGATGACCCCGGGCAGCATTAATGATCTAATTAATTCATGGAGCAATTGGCAGAAAAATATAATTTGGAGTTAATCGATTTACAATGCAACGAATTTTTTAAATCAAAATTTAATTCTGGATTCACTACTGACTTCTTCAAGAAATATGTTTTGCCAAGCGGAAAATAAAAGCCTATTGAGTAATGGTATCATTATTTGGAAATACATATGCTTTCGAACAGCCTTTTTTTTCAGACATGATATATGCTAAAAGTCGTTTAAGAACAAGATTGGATGATGACCACCTTGATGAGGCGTGGCTCCTGTCATCGACAAATATTTCACCTGCTAAGCAGAAACAAGTGTCTCATTAAATAATTCGCCATTTCTAACTTATTTCTTTTTTAGAAAGGAATTTACATTTTTTGTTGACTGGGTTAGTTTTTATCCTGTTATTTCGGCATTAAAATAAGGAACTTTGTTTGAATAATAGAATATTAATAACGCTGTTTTTGTCAAGATCAAGGCAGCCGTCTGTTTGAAGCAGCATGAGGTCGGGACAATTTATTAAATTACATATAATACCAAGTCTATAAGATTTGATGTGAGAATAATAGAAGATAATGGATAAGAGCTCGGAATATTTACTTGGAGAGTCGAGTCTCAATTCCAGTTGGGTTTATAGGATACAAATCCTATATCATTCCAACAAGTGAATAAAAAACACAAAGTAGATTTGCACACCCGCAAAATCGGATCAAAACGATTAAAAACAGATTTCACAATAAGGTGTGAAATTAATTTTCTGACCAATGAAAGGAGGCGATTTGCTAAACCAAAAAAAAAAAAAAAGATAACGAGCCAGTGTGAAAAAAAAAGTGAACAATAAATACAGAGTTTCAAGTCAGTCGCCGAGTCAGAAGGGCGCAGAGATCATAGAAGACTGACAAGTCACTCAACCCGACACTAAGAGCCGAAAGTGGATTAGGAAAGGACAACAACAACAACAACAACAGCAAACAAATTTACAACTGACTCAAAAACAATTCATAAGTACATTTTCCTTTTATCTTTTATTCCTCATTCACACTCTCTTTTTCAACTTAAATTGATAGCCCCTTTTTCCTTTACACATATACAAAAACAAAAGAAACAGACATTACTCTCCTACTCTGTTGAAAGACAGCGAACACAGACATTTTTGTAAAAATCACAATTTTGCTTAAATGAACTAAAACATTAATCATTTTTAACTTATTCACAAAATAATAAATATACAATGTTCTATTTTTTATAAACGTTCCTTATTGTGTTGTTTCTTTTTGAAATTTGCGTTGTATTTTGTAGGCAGGGTATCCCGTAATAAATTCTCCTTTAATCCGGGTACGCTGAACCCCACAGGTTCCTTATAGTCACTTACGCACAAATCTCCTCCAGCTATGGGTTAATTAGTATGACTAAATTATTATTATCTCCCCACAAAATTATTACAATTTAAAAATATTTTCTGGCTTTAAAATCTCATCTGAGCCGGTGCATAGCTTTCGGCTTTCCGATTAACAATTCAGAGCCATTATCCATTTAGACTACCATTCATATATATATATATATATATATATATATATATATATGAATAGTAGTCTAAGTCTATATATATATATATATATATATATATATATATATATATATATATATAATGAAATGGATTAAGTCCGACAATTATTTCATATATTTTCTGTTTATACGTTATTTTTATAGATATGAGTTTTTTTTTTTAATAAATGCTCTGTTTTTAATTAAACAGTATTAATTATATTTACTTGCTTGAGTGTTCGAGAAATTTCGTAGAAAATATGCGGTCTCCGACAGGAATGGAACCTGTAACACTTACGAGAACCGTCATATAGCCTGACGTGCTTTTACCATTCAGCCACAGAGAAGCTTCTGATGAGCAATGTCCAAATTATTGTTTATAAACACACACCTCCGACGATTTTTCTCGATCGATAATTTCTGCTCACGAGACATCTTAACGTAAACAATACCAACATATTATGAAACGGATTAAGTCCGACAGTTATTTAATACATTTTTGTTCATACGTTATTTTATATCTATAACTATTATATGCTCTGCATGATAATTAAACAGTATCAATTAAATATATCGGTCTGAATTTTCGAGAACTAGACACACACAAAGCAAGAATTTTATTTAATTCTTTTCTTTTCTGGACGCAAATTATATAGAAATTGTCGAAATGTCTTGCATGTCCGAGCACTTTCGGCTATGCTTTTAGCCATTATCAAAGATGTTTTTTATTTTGAGATTTAACTGACAGCATGGGTTGTGTTTTCTGGATATATCTAGAGTTATAGGAATGTTTTGTTTTCCAAACACGTTCAGCAAGTTGTGGACGTGTTCATAAATGATATTATTGAGTGTTGGCTTTTTCTTTGTTATTAATAAGGCTTCCATTATTTTTAACCATTTTTACACGTAGATACTCGTTGATAATACAAATATAATAGTTTCATTCATAAAAAGTATAGCTGAAAGTGCTCGGACATACAGATGATTTGGACAATTTCTGTATAATTTACACGCAGAAATTATATGAATACAAGAAAAAAATTAAAAAATTAACAGCAATATCTTGTCAGTCATTTTTAATGGAACTTGTATAAAAGAGGGATTGCTGCCCAAATACAAAATTATAAACACACACACACACACACACACACACACATATATATATATATATATATATATATATATATATAAACATAAAACATTAGGCAGCATATGATTTACATACAAAGAATAATCACACATAGAATTAATCAGAAGTATCAATGCGATTATTGGCGTAAGTACTAGCATTTTAACATCAAATAAACTGAAAAACTACAGACAACAAGTTTTTCTTCAAGGATCAAAACTCGCACTATGGATGAACAGAATTTTAATGCATATATTATGTTTTCTAGCGATGGATGTCGCCAATAATCGCATTGATACTTCTGATTAATTCTATGTGTGATTATTCTTTGTATGTAAATCATATGCTGCCTAATGTTTTATGTTTATTAAAAACTATCGATCCGCAGTACATAAAAAAATTCCTATAAAAAAAATTACTACTATGACATTACACTATATTATTGAACTATATACTTAGTTCATGACATAAAAACTGAATACACTTGTAAAAATAGAATACGTGGATTTAACACATCCCAAGAAATATTTAAATAAAATTCTCACTTAAAAAATTTTGAAAAAATTAGCGTTGCGTCTTTGCACGTTCCGATATCTTACAACCGTCAATAATAGCAGATATTCAAAAACATCTTTCGGTCGACATACAGGTATATCGTCTCAAGTTTTTGATTTTATAAGAAAAAAAAAAAAACGCATGCCTGATGATGGATGGAAGACTGTCCGTAAGTACTAGCATTTTAACATCAAATAAACTGAAAAACTACAGACAACAAGTTTTTTCTTCAAGGATCAAAACTAGCACTATGGATGAACAGGATTTTAATGCATATATTATGTTTTCTAGCGATGGATGTCGCCAATAATCGCATTGATACTTCTGATTAATTCTATATGTGATTATTCTTTCTATATATATATATATATATATATATATATATATATATATATATATATATATATATCGTTTTTATATATATATATATATATATATATATATATATATCGTTTATATATATATATATATATATATATATATATATATATATATTTTTATTTTTTTAGGACGTACTTTATTTTTCCTAAAAAATACTCTGGAAATAAGTGTGTCTTCCACGACGTATGTAAGGCAACACCCAGGCTCAAGTAATCTTGGGCAGTCACCTAATTGGCTTGACTGATATGGACGTGGATTTGTATTTTGAGTCTTGAAACTACAGTGTTAATTATCTTTCTAGTTCTGCCTTTTCTATGATGTAACCTCAATGCTTAGACTATAAAACTTCCTAGAGCCGAGCCTTAAACATGCTCTGCTTACTAGCAGCAGTGGAAGCCTTTCTGCTCTTGACTAATTTAGTGTAACACGGATATAAGAGACCCGGATATAAGACAAACCCGGTTATAAGAGAGATTTTCTCTGGTCCCAATGTGTTCCCATACTTACCTAAACAAAATAGACAAAACCCGGATATAAGAGAAACCCGGATATAAGAGACTTCATTGCCATACAAACAAAATCGGGCGAGTGATTAATGTAAACAATACGTGGCGCCAGTATGAGGGACCCATGGTAAATGTGTTGTTGTATGAGAATGACTATTTTTCTTAGAAATTTTTTGCAATATTAGGGTACGTCTTCCAATATATATATATATATATATATATATATATATATATATATATATATATATACCGTATTTTCCGGTTTACAAGACGCTGCAGCTTGGAAGACGCACCCTAATATTGGAAAAAATTTCTAAGACGTGGTGTAATGGTTAGAAAGCTTCTCTTGCTAGATCAATTACGACTGAGTAATGAGTTCGATCCTCACTGGGTGCCCCATACTTTCGGCCTTGTGCCACATCCAAGCCGGGCATAGAAAATCACTATATATATATATATATATATATATATACATATATATATATATATATATATATATATATATATATATATATATATATAATAAAATGAATTGCTTAAACACTAATATTCCATGGTCATAATTTATTCCATTGGAATTGTAAATACAGTCCAATGGAATGAATTGCACCGTATTTACGATTTTTTGGAATATATATATATATATATATATGCTTTTTGAATTTGTAGGTCTGATGCATTGGATCGTATTTACGATTCCAATGAAATAAATTATGACCATGGAATATTAGTGTTTAAGCCTTTTTATTATATCCTTACTCTGTCCTGGACATTGAGTTCTACCTGGATTCTATCCACTTGGAATTTTTTTATTCAAAAATATATATATGTATGCGTATGCATGTATGTATATATATTTATATATTTTGCATATGTATGTGTATATTTACCACTAATATTATCTATCTATCTATCTATCTATCTATCTATATATATATATATATATATATAGTTGTCCTTCTCTTAGACCAGTTGCCACCCAGTCTATCCTGCTATTTTACCCATAGCTGGAGGGAGAAGAAGAGGATTCATACCTTTCCCAAGTTTATTAGCACGTAAGTGAATGTAATGGATTCGACTGGAATTCGAACTGGGATCGCCGATTTCTCAGTCCAATCTGCTATCCATTATTTGATCCGTTGGTATATAATCCGGTGGATCCCAGTAATATTAATTATTAAAAACTGATCACCAGCAAGCTCGATGTATTTGTTATGACAGAGCGTGTATTTTTTTTACAGCAGAGCAGGACTGACATTGAAAATAAATTTAAAACAATGCTTCGAGACAGGCACTTAGGGGCTGATGATAGCTGCGTACAAACCAGCTTGAAGTAGACTATCCCTATGTTGAAGTAATTTTTGTTTTTTTTTTTTGCTATGTATGTATGTACACACACACACACACACACACACACACACACATATATATATATATATATATATATGGAGAGAGAGGGAGAGGGATAGAGAGAATGGGGAGAGTTAGCGAGTGTAATATCAGGTTTTGTCATTTTTAGTTATCTATAATTTAGCTGTCTCATGAGACACTGATAATTTGTGTGTAGATTTTAATTATGTATTTCCCGGTTATGGATTATGGTTCATGCAACCAAAGAAGCAAAGTTGAATGGCAGACAAACTGCATCTGGAATTAGTTTATCTCATCTTCTATCCAACAATTTGTTGTTTATAGAGCATTAATGAGGTCACTATATCTGCTCTGGTGTCAATTTTTTTTATTGACGATGATGTTCACTCTGTACAAGGCCCGAGAACCACTCGAGCTAGACGGCTACAGAGGTAAGTTTATGCGGATATGTATGGAAGATAACGGTTAACCCATGACTTGAGCAAGTTAAGATTGTGGTGAGGAAGCATCTGTTTGGGAGTCGGTTCCACAGAGTAATGGTTCGTGGGCAGAAGCTGCCCAGTTAGAACTTACATTTCAACAGTGGAATACGAAGGTAATGCTATAATGTGTGTTGCATGGCTACTCTTAGACGTGAATGCGAGAACCGGTAGAACTAAGGAATATAGTTCGTCTGAACACTTTCCATGTAAAAAACGATATAGGCGTGTAGATGCTTGCGATGTTTCGTCTGTGGGGAAAGGGATTGTATGGTGGAAAATAATTCATCACCCACAAGGACGTCCGTACTATATATCTCGAGATTCTTGACAAAATTCAAACAAGGGTCTGTAATGTAATCGAGTCTGACCTGGCATATCGACATCAGTCAATTTTTCACCGATGTGGCATGGCTTTCCCTTGCCTTTTCTACTAATCTTTTATTTGTAAATTGTTCTAATGAGCTTTTTATATTAATGTGTTGTTTAATGAATGAATTTAAGCGTGTTACTAGATGGGAAGCTAGGTCTCGCCTTTTTACTGTTGAACTAGCAAGGTGTAACCGCTACTTATATTCTAACGGATTTTTTTTCTCGCATTTCTCACGTGTGGAACTCTCTTCCGTTTTTTAGCTTCTCTGAAAACCTACAATTTACAAAGATTTGAATGCAACATCAATCGCCATCCATTGTCTTTCTGGACCATGTTCTTTTATTGCTCTTTACTCACTAAGTCTATACATTTAAAAAGCAATATATTCGCCATTGTTTGATGTTCGAAATCTGAAAATGGCAATACTGGGACAGAAGCATTAAGAACAAAAGTGCAGTGTATACGGATGCTGCAAAGGTTCATGCATGTCAGATGTAGTTTAGAAGGTTGAAAAATAGCGGAATATTCGACCAACATCTAACCACAGAAATAAAGAAAGGAAGGAAGGAAGAAAGAAAGAAAGAAAGAAAGAAAGAAGGAAAGAAAGAAAGAAGGAAAGAAAGAAAGAAAGAAAGAAAAAAAGAAAGAAAGAACAATCATACTTGATAAGAAAGAAAGAAAGAAAGAAAGAAAGAAAGAAAGAAGAAAATACAGGATAAGAAAGAAAGAACAATCATACTGGATAAGAAAGAAAGATAATCATAATTGATAAGAAAGAAAGAAAGAAAGAAAGAAAGAAAGAAAGAAAGAAAGAACAATCATACTGGATAAGAAAGAAAGAAAGAAAGAAAGAAAGAAAGAAAGAACAATCATAATTGATAAAAAGAAAGGAAAGAAAGAAAGAAACAATCATACTGGATAAGAAAAAAAAAAAGAAAAAAGATAAGAATAATTGATAAGAAGAAAGAAAAGAAAGAACATGCAGGAAAGAAACAAAAAAAAAAAGAACAAAATACTGGATAAGAAAAAAGAAAGAAAGAAAGAAAGAAAGAAAAGAAAGGAAAGAAAAAAATATAGGTTAAGAAAAGAAAAGAAAGAAAAGAAAGAAAGAAAGAACAAAAGAAATAATTGAAATAAGGATAAGAAAGAAAGAACAAATACTGGAAAGAAAGAAAGAAGAAAATACAGGATAAGAAAAAAAGAAAGAAAAAGGTAAGAAAGAACCATCATAATTGATAAGAATGAAAGAAAGAAGAACATGCAGGATAAGAAACAAAGGAAAAAAAGAAGAAAATGCAGGATAAGAAAGAAAGAAAGAAAGAAAGAAAGAAAGAAAGAATATAGGTTAAGAAAGAAAGAAAGAAAGAAAGGGAGAGAGAAGAAAGTACTGATAACAAAGAAAGAATTGGGTAAAAACGAATGACAGTATGTACTGATAATAATGAAAGAAAGAAGGAAATACTAGATAGGAAAGAAAGAAGGAAAGGAAAATCATACTTGATTAGAAATAAATAAAGAAAGAAGAAAATATTGGATAAGAAAGAGAGAACGAAAGAAAGGAAAAAATATCTCGATAAGAAAGAATAAAAAGAAAGTCCTGATAATAAATGAAAAGTAAAAAGAAACGAATAGCACAGAAGGACCATCACTTCAAGCGTTTCTTGCCAGTAACTTGATCGTACAAATGAAGCATTAGATACTAAGTGTACTGCTTTGGTAAACATAATTTTCCCGCCTTCAAGACAATGCATGCGTACACTCTGAAAAACAAATCCAAGAAAAAAAAAAGAAAAAAAAAAGAAAAGTTCTTCCACATCCTGCTTGATAGATTTGGCACCTACAGTTGTAGAGGCCATGGTTAAATGTAATTGGCAGGAATGCCCAACAAACAGAATTGACAAAGTTTACAATAAACAATAAGAAGAGAAAAGAACAAGGCAAAAATAATACTAAGCAAACAATATATGTAAAACAAAAGTAGGGAAAACAGTAATAAGGCCAAAAAACAGTAATAAGGCGAAAAAACAGTAATAAGGCCAAAAAAAAAAAAAAAAAATCACAAACTAAGAATGGTGTTAAAACACAAAGGGGATACAAACAAGTGATCACAGCGTTCTGACCTCAAGACAAGAAAGGACAGAAATATGGTTGATAAGACCGAGTAGTGGTCTGTCTTATTGGCTCGGAAGAAATCCCAGTATGCGTCTGTATGGTTTTTCTATAGAATTGGAAAGGGGGGAGTTTTTGCAGTTTGTCAAACAATGATTTGAATAGATAATACCGGTCTACATTTTTTTCGACCCCAAAATGGAAATTATTTGTATTGAGAACACGTAATGCGATGGGGGAAAAATGGACCTGATTTTCAGAATCAGTGTGAAAAATAGCGGAGAAAGATTTGGGTCGAAAAAAATGTCAGCTGGTGTAATAGATTTTTATTTGCCCAGATTCTTCTTCTTCTTCTTGATATTTAAAAATCCAGAGTATAAGTGATTGTTTTGGTAAATACCAATTATTGCACTTTCAAGGAATTTTCGTCTTAATAAGTGATTTTCTCTCTTAATATATACTGCGTTTTTGAGACCAAAATTGTTGTCGATTTTATTTCCGGGTATAGATAATGCATTGAATAAATTGTTATATAGGAGATCTTCCTTATGTTTATAAATACAAGTTTTTAACATTTCTGTGAGTTTCACCAATAAAGAACGGCTGTTACAGTTTATTTTATAATGTCCGCTTCAGAATTATTGTTATCCAGAATAGCTTGGAATGAAGTAATTGATTTAATCTTAAGTCTGGATATATTATTTTAAAAAGTATATCCTACCGAGTTGGTACGCGATATTATGTATCGATTTAATTTAATTTATTATTATCATTCTTGATGTTATAGTTGTAGTTATAATTAAATAAAATACAAAAAAAGAACGCGATACCTGAGTTTTAAAATGAATTTCTAAAAATGAAAAATCTTTCTTGAAGCTGTTATTTTTAGTTTTAATTTCAAGCTAATAGATTAAATTTTATGTTTCCAATAAGCAAAATACTTTGCTGTATTTTAAAAACTAATTTAAATCGTGTGAAATAATGTTTTGTTTGTTTTGCTAAAATAGCTGATTTTCGCCTTTTTTGTGGTTGTCTTTTCATCGCGATGTTGTTCTCTTTATTAAAAACAATCTTCCAAAAATAAAATATACTTTTCTGAAAATTTAAGGAATATTAAAGTATAATTAATCTGATTTGAAATAACTATTGTTTACTTTAAGTTTAAAATATCGAAAAAATTAATTTTCTAAACCAGCTGTTTATTTAAGGCGTTCGTGTGTTTGACAGTTTGATATGTATCTAATGTTGTTCTATGGTGGCTTTAGGCATTAAAAAGGTGTTAAAAACTAACTTAATTAACGTGAGCGATTTCTTTGTATGATTTTTAAGTAATCTGTAGTCTTAAAAATTTAAGAAAATATTCTCCGTAATCTAATGTTTATTGAATTTTATTAAATATTTTTGGCTGTATAATTCCTCTTATTTTTTGATAATGTCGTGTATGGTCGATCGTATAATAGAAAATCGGCATGTTTATACATATAAAAAAAAGAAATTTAAAAAAGAAAAAAAATATTGGTGCGTGAGGATTTTGCAATTTATTATTAGTAAATATAGATTTTACTTAACAATATCACTTAACTTGTGCAGATTAAAAAAATGGGCAGAAATTTAAAAGATTTAAAACTTCATAAATTATTCTCATTAAAATTTTCAGAAAAAAAAAACAATTCATTATTCATTGAAAAAATTAAATTTTTGAAGATTAAAGTTGACTGGAAAACATGAAGCCGGAAGAGAGTTACACAAGTGAGAAGTGCGACAAAAGAAAGTGTTAGCATAGAATTTACGGTTAACAATTCAACTGTCAAATGATAGAATCTCGTTGCCAGTCTAGTACAGGGCTTAAATTCGTATCTCATTTGAACAATTACGAAAAAATGTTTATAGTAAAGCACAGGGAGGAAATTTTACGGTGGTGGGAAAGTGAGTGAAGCCGAGATGCCAGTGTCAGGACCAGTAATATTCCTAATTCTCTTTGGATTTTATCAAGAATCTCTAAATATATAGCAGGGGCATCGGATCATATGCGGCAGCAATATTCTAATGCATAGACGAATGGTAGATTTATAGATATGTAAGAGAGATTCTGATGAGAGAAATAGTCTCACACGACACAGTGAACCAACTTTCTTAGCAGCTGACCTAGTAATGGATAGGCTGGATCGCTTTCTTTCTTCCACTTAACAAGATTGTGCTTAGAGGATAGCAGGTCATCTGTGGAACGTATAAAAAAAAAACGCAACCTAAGTGGAGCCATCTTCCAAATGTCCTTCCAAGTAATAGATTTTTGAAGAGCCTCCTCCCAGTTTGTCCATTGGCCTTGTCGGGATTGTTGTACCCCTTTTAGGAGTCTTTTATTATCTTCTTCGTTCCTTACATTTTGGATGACCATGTCTCGGCGATATTTACCAGACGTTTTCGACCACCACTGCTTTTCATTTTGCCCTAACACTTGTTTCCCTGTCTGGGCGTATCCGATGACTTCATTGAATGCTAGATTATCTTTAGCACTTGTTATAATCTCTTTGACATTCCAATTTCTCTCCGTTTTTAATGTAGGATTTACTGACTTTATCCTTGGAGTCATCCAGTATCATCTGAAGTCTGATAGTCCAGAAACGACCTTGTGCATGATTTGAATTTGGAGTTGTCTTTCTCCTAGAACGGTTACCATCCAAGGCTATAGAACCCAGTCTGTCCTGCTATTTACCCATAGTTGGAGGGAGAAGAAGATGATTCATACCTTTCCCAAGGGTATTAGCACTTAAGTGAATGTAATGGATTCGATTGGATTTCGAACTCGTCGGATTCCTCAGTCCGATCCGTTATCCACTATCCACCACATATATATATATATATATATATATATATATATATATATATATATATATATATATATATATATATATATATATATATATATATATATATATATATATATATATATATATATATATATATATATATATATATATATATATATATTATATATAAGGAACGGAAAAAACAAAGACATAAATATGTGTATTACTTAAAAGTAATGCATGATTAGCAATGACATTTTTACCGAATAAAGATTAGGGTGTAATGCATAAATATTATACAAAGTTACAAAAATTTACATAATAGTTTTTTTTTAAAATAAAGATTAAATAGAACAAAGGAAATAAGCTACTGGACAAAAGTTAAGGAACGATCTTGTTTATACTTGATTGTGAACAAAATATCAACAAAATTTAATATTTGGTAAACATCCCCTTATTTTCAATGACTTCTCTTTTACATATGCAATGTTACATTTGGAGTCCATGTTTAGCACTTTTTGTACAGTATATAAAAACTATAACCGTAAAACTGTCAAAAGGTAAGTTATTTGATACTTTATTAATTTATGTTGATATTTATTAAGATTTGTTTTGCATCAGCCTTCGCCTAATTGATTGGATGGGACATAAGGAAACATGGCTTTCTTAACCTGGAACACTGATCTCAACCAGTCAGAAATACCTATTAGGACTTTCTTTGGAAAAAAGAAATCATGTTCACCATGTTCAAAACCCAAAAAGCTATTATGTAAATTTTGGTAACTTTGTATAATATTTATGCATTACACCCTAATTTTTGTTCGGTTAAAATTTCATTGCTAATCATACACATATTTAAGTTTTTGTTGTTTCTGTTCCTTATATTATGGCCGATAATATATATATATATATATATATATATATATGAAAGGCACAAACACTAATATTCCATAGTTATAATTTATTACATTGGAATCATAATCCCGATCAACTCATCAGACCTACAAATTCAAAACGCTTTTTTGAATTTGTAGGTCTAATGTATTGGATCGTGATTCCGATTCCAATGTAATAAATTATAACCATGGAATATTAGTGTTTGAGCCTTTTATATTATATTCTTACTCTGTACTGGACATTGAGTTCTACCTGGATTCTATCCTCTTGGGATATATATATATATATATATATATATACACACACACACACAGAGAGAGAGAGAGAGAGAGAGAGAGAGAGAGAGCGCAATTAAATATTCTCCTGCACGCAAAACCGCCTTCTTTCGCGACGTAATGTCAACATGTCCGGTTGAGACTAGTGGGCCGTCAGTCTTATCATCCATTTAATTTTATCGTGGCTGTCTCCAAAGTGTGTCTAGAAAAGTCAATATTTGCGGCTCATCGGTAATGTTCAGCGCAAGATAAACGACAAGTGTCTGTTTTAGTGCTAACTAGGGACTGACTATGTCTTGATTTAATGACAGGGTTTTTGTGGGTGGGCCAGCATGTGATACTTGCTACGCTAGCCTTCGGGGCTATTTTCCTTGGGAGGGTACTTAAAAAGGAGCATTGCAGTTCAAATGTCCGTGTTGGATGTTTAGAAGATATCGTAAATGAATAAAAAGAGTGAAGAAAAAAAGAAAAAAGACAGAACAAGTGACATGAAGAAAGAAATAAATAAATAAAGAAAGAAAGACAGAATACTAGATAAGAAAGAAAAAAGGAAGGAAGAAAGAATCAGAGAAAGAAAAGCAGAAGAAAATACTAGATAAGAAAGAAAGAATGAAAACTCGATAATAAATAAATAAATAAATAAAGAAAGAAAGGAAGAAAGAAAGAAAGAAAAGGAAACGCTTCATGTAAGAAAGAAAGAGAGATAATGGGTAAAATACTGGGTAAAAAGAATGACAATATATACTGATAAGAGAGAAATTAAGAAAGAAAGAAAGAAAGAAAGGAAGAAGAAAATACTGGATAACAAAGAAATGAAGGAAGAAGAAAATACTCGATAAGAAAGAAAAAAAGAAAGAAAAAAATAAATAAATAAAAATAAAAACAAAATAATGGACGAGAAAAAAAAGAAAGAAAATGACGGTAATATTTTGGATAAGAAAGAAAGAGAGATACTGATTAAAATACTGGGTAAAAAGAATAACAGTATATACTGATAAGAAAGAAAGAAAGAAAGAAAGAAAGAAAGAAAGAAAGAAAGAAAGAAAGAAAGAAAGGGAAATATTTCAAATAAAAAAGCGAGAAGAAAGTACTGATAATAAAGAAAGATAAAGAAAAGAAAAGAAAGAAAGAAAGAAAATACAGGATAAGAAAGACAGCAAAAAAGAAAAGGGAGACTTTCTAGATAAGAAAGAAAGAGAGAAAAAAGTGTAGATAATAAAGAAAAAGAACTAAATACTGAGTAAAAAAGAAAGTCAGTATGTACTGATAATAAAGAATGAAAGAAAGAAAGAAAGAAAGAAAGAAAGAAAGAAAATAAGAATAAAAATGCTTGATTAGAAAGAAAGTGCGAAAGGAAGTAGAAAAGAAAGAAGGGTTGGGTAAAAAAAGAAGAGAGAGAGAAATAGATAGTTAAACAAGAAAGTGCACATAATAAAGAAAGAAAAAAGAAAGAGGTACTGAAAAGAAAAAAGAATGAAAGAAAGTACTGATTATAAAGAAAGAATGTTAGTACTAATTAACAGAGAAAGAAAGATAGTAATGTCAGACAAAGAAAGAAAAAAAAAATTACTGAAGAACCGACAAAGAAAGAAAGAAATTTTCAAAAGATCAGAACAGCAAGAATAGGTTTGATTTATTTTGTTTTACGGCATATCAACATCAAATGGGTTATTTCATGCCGACATAATTTTTAGGATAGATTCGTATGAATAGAATATGTATTCTTTGGTTTAGATTGGTTTGGTTTATTTTGTTTTACGGCATATCAACCTCAATGGGTTATTCAATGCCGACAACATTTTTAGGATAGATTCGTATGAATAGAATATGTATTTTTTGCAAGAAATCAGTTCGTGGATCAGGTTTCACTGATGTATTTTTCTAAAGAGGGTTTTTGTCGAGAGTCAAATGTGTTGCTGGTAATATTTTTTTTTCCAAAAATGTATTGCTGGTTTATATATGTTTTTTTTTTTTCAAAAATGTTTTATTGTTAATAATTGTTTTCAAAAATGTTTTATTGTTAATAATTGTTTTCAAAAATGTATTGCTGGCAATAATTTTTTTCAAACAGGTATTGCTGGTAATGATTTTTTTTCAAAATCGATTTCTAGTATTTTTAATCTAAAAAACAATTTTTGCACTTTCATAGTGTTTTGATCACAGTTTGGAGGTTAACTATTAAACCCATAGCTGGGACCCTAACAGGTGCTACCACCCGGTGTCATGGTAGACCTGGGAATAACAGCAATTGTTCCACACTCCACAAAACCTCCTGATCAGGAGCCATGCTGCTGGGTATATTTTATCGTCATAGCCAGGATGCCTAATGCGAGTGGGGGTGTTGGTCTTACCCCGCTGCAGAATTGCAGTCGGCGTGTTCTGAAGCCTCAGGAGAGAATAGAAGAAAAGTGTGTGTGTGTGTGTGTGTGTGTGTGTGTGTGTGTAGGGGGGATTTTGTAAATAAAATAAAACATTTGAGAATGAGGAGTGTATATAGACTTTCAACATTTGGAGAGAGGCAAATACAAGTTTCCTTTTCAGTATGATTCTTTCTTTCTTTCTTTCTTTCTTTCTTTCTTTCTTTTCTTTCTTATCTATATATACTGTGCTTGAGAAATAGGAGAAGAAAGAGACAGAGTGAGAAAGACTTATAGAGAAGATAAAAAGCCGGTAAATATATTCATATAGAGAAATATGTGGGATGGAGGAAATAGATAGATAGATAGATAGAGAGAGAGAGAGAGAGAGAGAGAGAGAGAGAGAGAGAGAGAGAGAGCAGGGACAACAGAACGAAGCAAAATGAGAAACTACCTACAGTAGAATCGAGGAAAGAAAGAAAGATATGAAAAGACGATAGACATGTTGACTTGAATATCATCTAATTTTAATTATGTTTTAATAACTATGTCCTGAAGAAGGTCTACTAGACCGAAACGTCTGACGTCGACATTGAAACAACATTAAAACAGCATAGTTGCATATTCGAATTTTTGTTTTTCCATATTTTTCTTCATACTGTCGGATCTATATCTACATATTTGCTTTATATATATATATATATATATATATATATATCGAGAGAAAGAGAGAGAGAGAGAGAGAGAGAGAGAGGATTACAGAACGAAACAAAATGAGAGGGAAACGACTTATAGAAGAATCGAGGAAAGAAAGGAGGCGGTAAGAAATAGAAAGGAGAGAGAGAGAGAGAGAGAGAGAGAGAGAGAGAGAGAGAGATCAGGGACAACAGAACGAAACAAAATGAGAAACTACCCACAAATAGATAGATAGATAATGAAGTGATATAGATAGATAGATAGATTGATAGATAGATATGTGGCACCATGCATGATTGGAAAACTGAAAGGAGATATTCATAAATATATGATTTATTCTTTTCAGTTTGTTAACCATTTGATAGTTATTTAGAGATGAAAAATATTTCGGAGTTGAGAATAATTCTCTCACTGCGTTCGGGCGATCTGAGAGAAAGAAAGAAAGAAAAGAAAAGGAAGGAAAGAAAGAAAGGAGAAAAATAAATAATACGAAACCAGGTCGTAAGCGAAAACACACACGCTCGACTGGCACATATCAGATGTCAAAAATATCAGGTCAAGCACCGACCTACTTTCGTGTCCGCGGAGGATGGGAGTTTGTTATCAATTTGGTTGAAGAAATAAAATTTTAGGGACAATGCAAAAAAAATATTGATAAGTAACAAATGAAAAGGATGTCATTGAGATGATAGGTAACAGATGGGGAAGTGTATCTAAGGATATGAAAACAAAGCATTAATACAAGAACCCAGAGGATTCCAGAATTGAAAGGAGGGCCACACAAGGTGATGTAGAAAATGCTTTTTTGAGATAATTAAGATTTTTGTTAACAAGCTCCGAGCGAAAGAAAAAGGTGAAATATTTGTATTAGCTCGCGAGAACGCCACGCAGTCTAAGAAATTCCTTTCTTAGATCGTATCCAATTAGCGGTAGGCTGTTTGACAGATACCACGTGTAAAAGGAACCGATAGCGTCATTCGATCACGTACGAAAAGGACAATTTAAATTTTGTTTTTTTAAGCGGGGTGTTTCTTCCCACAGAACAAAGCCACGGATTGTCCACGCCCGATTAGAGACGTCACGAAGGAAGGAGGAAAGATACCGACCAGAGTCTCATTGGCCGAGGGCGGTCACGTGATGTGCGAGGGAGGAGGAAAGATGCCCGACTAGGACCCCATTGGTCGAGAGCGGTCACCTGACATACGAGGGACCAGGGGAAGCGGGCATACGCCTCCCCCCAGAGGCACAGTAAGGAAGTAGGAGTGAAAGTAAGTTACCGATAATGGAAAATCCCTAATCAGAAATAATACGTCTTTAGAATTATCAAGAAAACCCTGGCGCCGACAGACCCACCCCAGTTTTTGACTGCATCAATAAAAGCAGGACCCCAATCGACAGAAATCAGTTGCAGTTGTGCCGCGGACAGCGAGGGAGCTTGAGCGCGGGTGGCGGGGCCGGTTCATTCGTGCCTTGCGGGGAAGAGAAGCCGAAAAGAAGAAGTTAAAGTTGCAGTTGGGGTTTGCGCCTCGGACGAAGTTGGAGTGGGAGTTGCAGCGCGGACGGCGGGCCCTGTTCATTAGTCCCCTTTGCGGCAAGAGAAGCCGAAGTGAAGCAGCCGTTTGGCCTAAGTGGAGAAGTTGGAATCAAACCAAGCCTAAGAATAGAAATTCGTTCAACCCAAGCCGAAGTGAAGCAGCCGTTTGGCCTAAGTGGAGAAGTTGGAATCAAACCAAGCCTAAGAAGAGAAATTCGTCCAACCCAAGCCGAAGTGAATAAGCTCGTCCAACCGAAGCCGAAGAGAAGAAGTTAGTTCGCGCACTGACGGCAGAGATGAGTGAACAATAGTTCAGACTCTGAGGAGAGAGTTAGTTACAGCCACGGACGACGAGAGAAATCAGCCGTGAACGACAGGTAGAGATCAGCGCCCAGTGTTGAAACCAAACCACACCCCGAAATGCAAATTTCTAGAGAGCAGGCAACTCGAAGCCTTAAAGTTGTATGGTAGAAGCTTGGTGCCACAGTCCACAAAACGGGTCGGGAGGTAGGAATAATCTTGTGTAAACGGACATTTAGATATAAAAAGTTGTTACCTTTTATTTCAATAATTTTTGACCTTGTGAGTTTTTCTTTTTCTTGTGTGTTATCACCCCCGTTGGACTCAGCTTGCATACGGCCCCAATCCCTGTTTGATCCCGTCTGTCTAAGATCTAATCACAACGTGGGTAGGCAGACCGGAGATCTGTGCAGTTACCCTAGTAACCAGGCGTTGGAAGCGAGTTGGGAACGACGAGGCTGGTATTCATCTAACCAAAGGGTTAGAACGTCACACTTGGAGCAGCGAGGAGCGAACAGCTGACGCCGCGGCAAAGACGTCACAACTGGTGTCGTGATCATAGGATCAGAACCCTGGACCACGTCACGTCACAGTTGGCGTCGCGAACGGGATCGAGCGACACAGTCGACGCTGCGACCAGGGGGGACGACGTCACAGATAGATAGATAGATAGATAGATAGATAATGAAGTGATCTAGATAGATAGATAGATAGATAGAGGACTGAAGAACGAAACAAAATGAGAGGGAAACGACTTATAGAAGAATCAAGGAAAGAAAGAAGGAGGTAAGAGAGAGAGAGAGAGAGAGAGAGAGAGAGAGAGAGAGAGAGAGTGTTGTGTGTAGCATACAGATAGATACATAGATTTTTTCATTTTCTCCAATTATTCCCATAATCTGTGCCGCTTACTCTGTAATCCTTTACTTTGAGTGCTTTTTGGGTTTTGAACTTGGTGAATATGATTTCGTTTTTCCAGAGAAAGTCCTAATAGGTATTTCTGACTCGTTGAGATCAGTGTTCCAGGTTAAGAAAGCCATGTTTCCTTATGTCCCATCCAATCAATTAGGCAAAGTCTGATACCAAACAAATTTTAATGAATATCAACATAAATTAATAAAGTATCAAATAACTTACCTTTTGACTGACAGTTTTGCGGTTATACCGCTTGTCACGTCCAGATGAATCTATTAAATTTTTAACAGATAACATATTTATACTCTACACAAGAAGTGCTAAACATAGACTCCAAATGTAACATTGCATATGTAAAAGAGAGGAGAAAAAAAAAACATAAGTACTAGAAAAATAAAGAACACTAATTACGCCCCCACCCCCGTAAAAAGAATGGTAGGCACACAGGTTGTTAGAAATTAGAAATGGGTTCTTTTTCTGAAATAAGATATAATGATAGGGTCATTTGGCAGACGAATATATCGCAAAAAAATGAAAAAGAAAGAGAAAGTGGCGGTGATTTTTATCGGAACGTGAATTGACGAATCAGAAAGTAGCATGAAGATGAAAAAAGTTATTTCCTTTCAAATTATTCAGTGTGGTTTTCGGCTTGGTTGTGGGAAGATCGTCAAAAAAAAAAAAAAAAAAAAGAAAAAAAAAAGAAGAAAATTGATGTTGTAGGAAAGTTCTGCCGCACACTGTGCCGTCTCCGCCACTGATAAGTAGTCGGCAACATTTCCCTTTGGAAAAAAAAAAATGGCCAATACAGACCCCGTTCTGTTATGCTACTTAATATTACAAGAAAACCTTTCAAATGGTAAAAAGAGGACTTTTGGCATTCAGCGGGTAATCGAGAGAGAGAGAGAGAGTGCGATTTGGCTGTATTGGCTGTATGACCCACTACGAAAAAACGACCGTAACTCGCCAAACACCAGTTCGAACCGTAGATGATGTGACAATCATACCCCAAAAAATCTTATTTGAAATCTGTAATGTTAAAGGTCAACGTGATAAGACTTAAATATTCAAACGCGATACAGGATAACAATAAAGTTAAAATATTCGATTTTATCTTTATTGCTAATATTTTTATATAATTTTAGATGGAAATTAATTTAGATTTTAATAAGATTAATTTATTAAACTAAAGATATTAACACAAATATTCAATTTATAATTAAATATTTATATTATTCAAAAAGAATTTATTATGACATATTTAATTGATTATACCAATTATTAATTAGTAAGATTTACATGCAGATTCTATATAATTTATTTATACTATATATTTCAAGTAATTATAAAGTTGTATATATGCATAATTATATAAAATTATATATATATATATATATATATATATATATATATATATATATATGTATATATATATTAGATATCATATATGAAGTATAAATTTATATACAATTATAGATATAAATATATATATATATATATATATATATATATATATATATATATATGTATGTATAAATTATATTTTTTAAAAAAGCGAGAGAGAGAAACGGCATACGTTTTTGGTTATAATGTAGATTTATTTTAGTATATATATATTATATTTCATTCTTCATATTTCTGCTACACTCGTTTTCGGTCTCGTGACCTTCTTCAGGCAAATAAAAAGGAACAAGTTTTTAAAAGGGATACATTTTCCTTATGTTCTTTTAACATCTGATTGTTCGTTTTCTCTATTTGTTAATGAGCCTTGAACTCCTTTCTCGACTGTTGGCAAAAGTGAATTTCTGCCTAAGTGTTAATAAAAGCAATTCACTAAATATATAATTTAGATATTTAGAAAAAAATATAATTTATTTATATCATATAATTTATTTATATTTTTCAAAGGAATTTAATTAATTTTTTTAATCTTAGAAAATAAAATGAAGACAGCAAATTCACCAATGGCAATATAGTGAATTTCCAAGCGTAGCTTAGATGCAGCACAAGGCCGAAAGTAGAGGCACCCAGTGAGGATCGAACTCATTACTCAGTCGTAATTGTTCTAGCAAGACAAGCTTGCTAACAATTATACCGCCTTGAGGTGCCCTCTGATTTTCTAAGCGTAGCTTAGATGTGGCACAAGGCCGAAAGTAGGGGGTACTCAGTGAGGATCGAACTCACTCGTAATTATTCTAGCGAGACAAGCTTGCTAACCATTACACCATCTCGAGGTGTCCCACCAATGGTAGTATAATACGGAATATTAGGTGCACTTATGCCATAGGAATATTCCAAATTACCGTTTATTTAATTGTTAGTCAGTGGCTCAGAAACGACTGCTTTGAAAACAGTGGACATTTCTTTTATTCCTTTTATAACCCTGTTATGTGAGACGGTATTCTATAAGCAGACGCGTAAGTTTAAATATCTGGGAAGCGTTTTGTCAGAGGATGGTAAGTGTGACACTGAGATCAGTTGACGTATCGGGATGGTCAACGATATTATCAGAAAATAAGAGTAAGTAAATATACAGCCAAAAGTATTTAAAATTAAATAAAATATTAGATTGCAGAGAATATTTTCTTAAATTTTTAAGATTACAGAGTACTTAAAAATCATATATAGAAAGAGCTCACGTTAATTGAATTATTTTTTTAAAACATTTTAACGCCTTTTTTAACACCTAAAGCCTCCATCGAGCAACATTAGCCAACTATCAAACTGTCAAACAAACGAACATACAAAAATATAAATAAAAAGTTAATCGATATCTGCTGTCCTTTCGATTATTCTTTTTTTGTTCTCTCTCCTTAAGAATGTTTCTGTTTTCTAATCCTTCTACACGCAGTAACTACTTTTGTCTTAGCTGTTCTGCTGCATTGGTCGGGGTAAACTTAAAAATTGTTACATAGGTTAGTACGCATTAGAAGTCAAGGGAGTTAACTCTTCAAAATAAATTGAGGAGTACTCTCCCCTGAATAATTCATTGAGGGTGTGTATTGACATGCAGTGCAACGCCTTTAAACGTGGTTTTCTTTTCATTTCAGGATGAGGGTCTCAACAACTTCCTGTCCAGTTTAACCCTTAGTCTTGACTAAGCTTTCCACTTCCGGTTCACCCATTCATTCACACAAGCTCGTAAAGTAGGTGGCTCATTGCATTCCTCTTTCTCTCTTCTCCGCAATGTGACATGTGCGGCTTAAGTTTTTCTGCCCTCCTCCCTTATTCTGTGTCCAAGAAATCTCAGCTATCTCTTTATGATTCTGTGTATGTGTCTTTTTTACCATTTTCTTCCTAGTTGCTTATTCCCTTCATCCATGGAATTCTCAGCATCCTTCTGTAGAACCACATTTCTTTTGCCTCTAGTTTTTCCTTCATCTGTGGGGTGATTGTCCAGCATTCATTGCGATACATGAAGATGGATATCACATAGCGATCTTCACAATTTCCTCTCTTTGTAGCTCTTAATAAATAAATACATTCAGCATATTTGTGATCATGGCTCTCCACATTTTTCTGTCCTTATGTAGCTCTTAATTAATTTAGTCCTTTTGTTATTTCACCTAAACGTTGTTTCGCCATCTTTTTATTCAAGCTCACTAAGTAAGTTATCCATTGTTTTTATTTGTCCCTCTTACTTTCAATCAGTCCTGTGACTATCAGATTTTCAAGCCCTCTTTCTTCATGATGTGCCCTAGAAATTTCTACTGCTTCTTCCTGATGTCAAGTATAAGTTTCGTTCTTGTTTCTATTCTCTCGTCATTGCTCGCTTGTTCAATTCATGGTAACTTCCCCCTCCACATTTCTATTGTTTTACGTTTCCTCTTCATCCGTGTGGAGATTGTCCAGCATTCATTGCCATACAGGAGGACTGATATATAACAGTTCAGTACTTTTTTCTTTGTTTCTAACGGAATTTTTCTGTTTCTTAATACTTTGCTTAACTTTATGAAGACATCTTTCGCTATCTCAATGCGCCTTCGGATTTCGGTGTCGCACTTTCGGTCCTTTGTTAAAACAATTCCCAGATATTTTTGTACTTGTTTGATTCTGGTATGACCAGTTTGCATGTTGGCTATTCTTTTTGATGACAGCCATACATTCTGTATTGTTATGTATAATTGATTGTTTTTCGTTACATTTCTCTCAATTTGTCGTTGCTCAGGTGTTCGATCTTAGTATTCTCAGCATCCTTCTGTAGAACCACATTTCTGTTGTTTCAAGTCTTTTCTTCCTTCGTGAGGAAATTGTCCAGCATTCACTGTCATGTTTCGTATTACTTTTCTTAGATTTTGAAAGGCACCTTTCGTTATTCCAACGGATTTCAGCGTTGCTCTTGCTGTCCTCTGTTAATACACTACCTAGATATTTAAATAAGTACCAACATAAAAAAAAGATGATCAATCATTTTTCCTTTACTATTTTTTCCGCCTGCTTCTTTCTTTGTCGCATTTTAACTGTTACATTTCATATCAACATTCTGTCAATAATCTCAAATGAATGTATCTTATAACCTATACAATTGTGCCTTTTTAAAAACCATTTCACCAAGGCAATAAAGCCACTAAGGCGCAGAGGGTTACTGAGTATGAGAACAGAATAAAAAAAATCTCGTTAGTTATTCAAAATTTAAAAATTTAAGAACGCTTATAAATATACATGAGAGTAACTGTAAGTGTCGATAAACTATGGCGGATACTAAGTGATACAATTTAATATCTAATAACCGAAAGTGAGTAAATATTTTTATTGCTGTTGTTGCATCTTTATTTTATAATTTAACTATTATTTATTTTTATTTGAAAAATTAATTTATGTATTTATATATTTTAAATAATAGGTTTCTAATTTAACGATTTACTTTTAGTTTCTTAAAATGTTTTATATTCATGTATATTGGCTTGGAAAAGGAGTATATCTTTTAAGAAAGGAGATACTTTAAAAATTATAATTTGGTTAAATTCGATAGCAGCACTTACGAGAATTGTTCGTCTAAGTAAATTATTTCCTCTTTTACTAAGTGCGGAATTCTTTAGATCGAAGTTATGGTCGAATTTATTTCTATGCATGGCGGAGACATTTTATAAATTGTTATTTTTGTGTTCCTAGATAAATTTCTTTTAATTTCTTTAACTTTCATTATCTTTTTATCATTGAAATCAGCAATGGAAGAAATAACATTTACTCACTTTCATCTATTAGACATTAAATAGCATCACTCCAAAGCTTAGCTTGACTTTCAATTAACCCGAAGTTGAGAAAAGTTGTCCTTTTGTCTTCAGACACACACACACACATATACACACACACACACACACACACACACACATATATATATATATATATATATATATATATATATATATATATATATATATATATATATATATATATATATATATATATATATATATATATATAACAAGAAGGAGAGAAAGGAAAGAAAAGGAGAGGTGGAGAAGTATAGAGGTTCGGTTTGAGAAATCGGTTAGCTGAGTTCGAATTCCAGTCGAATCCATTGCATTCGCTTACGTGCTAATAAGTTCCGCATATATAATAATATATATATTATACACACATTTTATTTATTAATATATGGGAAAAGTGTGTGTATAAAATATAAATATAAATAAATAAATATACCAAAAAAAAAAAATATATATATATATATATATACACACTTTTCACATATATTAATGAATATACATTTTTTCCTCATCGGTAGAACGACTCAATCTTTTGACGCTGAGTAAATACAAGATTTATTGCATATAAAATACAATTTGGGCACAAGGCCGAAAAATGGCCTGGGGAAATGGGCTGAAGCGGTCATCACTTACTATTTTATACCTCGCTAATCAGATTCACGACACAGTCACTCGTTACAATATGCACATCCACCATATGAACTCATCCATCAACATTCAATCCTCCATAGACCATAATACCGCATGAAAGTGCTGAGTAGAGACTGATCGTTACATAAATTAAAAAAAAAAAAGAATTGACAGGTTTTATATCTTATGTTTAAAATAAACGTTGATTAATAGTTTTATTTCATATTTAGAATAAACGAGGAAGGGTAACGTTTTATTTATTTTATTTTGTATTAAAATAAATAGTGAGGAATTTTTTTTCGTGCTGAGGTGGTTAAGGACAACGTGGAGCCATTAAGTGATCTAACGCCACCAGAATTTTTCTTGTGGTTTGCACTAAAATAACTTGTTTACAGGCTCAAACCGGGAGCAATTCATGAATTAAAACAAGCAATTTCTGATAAATCTTCTGAAATTAATGTAGAAATGTGTCAAATGCTTTGCAGAAGTGCTGCTGATTAGGTTTCAGCGACGTGTGGAACAAGAACGGATGTATTTTGAACAACTTAATAATTTTGTTAATCAGAACAAAATCAGTTTGTTTTGATATGACAATACTTATACATTTTCTTAAACTACTGCGCATACAGACACCCCCCGCTCCCCACAGGGCAATTAAAAATGTCAGTGCAGATTTTTAAAATTCAATAAAAACAAATTCTAAGAGACAGAAACATATTCAACACATTACTGGATAGGAAAAATTTCAAATATATTAAGATGACGTATTGTAATTATTTACATTGTTCAGACAGCTCTCATCTTTATTGTCATATTCAAGACGTTTCGGCTGTTGTACACCCAAACCTTCTTCAGGATCTGTCTATATTACTAAGATGAGGTATTGTAATTATATTTATTATTTACATTGTTCGGACTGCTTTCATCTTTATTTGTCATATTCACGACGTTTTGGCCGTTGTATGCCCAGGCCTTCAGGATCTGTCTATATTTCTAAGATGAGGTATTGTAATTATTTATATTATTTACATTGTTCGGACTGTTCTCATCTTTATTTGTCATATTCACAACGTTTTGGCTGTTGCATGCCCAGGCCTTCTTCAGGATCTGTCTATATTTCTAAGATGAGGTATTGTAATTATTTATATTATTTACATTGTTCGTTTTGACTGTTGTTCTTCATCTTTATTTGTCATATTCGACTGTTCTGTTTTATTTGCCGTTGTATGCCCAGGCCTTCTTCAGGAGCTGTTTATATTTCTAAGATGAGGTATTGTAATTATTTACATTATTTACATTGTTCTGACCGTTCTCATCTTTATCGTCATATTCACGACGTTCCGGATCACGTTTCCAACCAACGCTTTTATCCACTGGGATAAATTTTTATTTTTCACAAGAACACATGTCCCAGTTGATAAAAGCGTTGGTTGAATCCAAGTGATTTGACCCAAAGGGTTGTGAGTTCAATACCCGGCTACTACAGTGGTTAAGGGAAACTTGGTGAGCTGCATTAAAACTAAGAAACATAGCACTTGAAACTTGAACAATCTACACCGATGGACCAAATAAAGGGTTCATTTCGAAATTTCAAGTAACTGAAGAAAGCCGGAGCATACAATGGCCGAAACGCTGTGAATACGACAATAAAGATGAGGATATCAGTCCTAATAATGAAAATAATGTTATAACAATTTAAATTCTGATGAAAAGAAACAATAAAAAGATACATTGAAACAAGACTGAAAAAATGTTAATTTATTTTAACACACACACACACACACACACACACACACACACACACACACACACACACACACACACACACACACATATATATATATATATATATATATTGATAGTTGTATATTTAGGAAGAAATCCTTCCTTCACAGTCCATTAGAAACATACTAGTAGAAAACACAAATATATTAACTGCATCCACTAAAAATACTAAGACTAAAAATAATACTAATTGTTGAAGCTTGGATAAGCATGGAATAATAATAATACAACACAAAATGTACGTAAACAAAATGTATTGAAACAAGGAAAAGGTACACAATATTTACAGTTAGTTTTGGTATATTCTTGGGAAGACTGTTCCTGTAGAATGGGTTGACTTAATCGCAGTCGGGCAGAGTCTCTGGATTGGATCTCTTCTTACTTTTCCCCGTCTTCCCGGTACCAACCCCTATTTATATGGTCGGTACTCCACTTATGTAAATTAGGTGGATCGTACCATAACACTAATAAAAAAAGAAAAAGCCAACTCTTAACAATATTAACTACGAACAAAGTCACAATGTGCTAACCGTATTCATAATTTAAAAAAAACCCTACCACACACTAAGACATACACATAATGCACACACTCAATTAAGCTGAAAAATCGAATTATCCTTGATAATGGCTAAAGGCATAGCTGAAAGCGCTCGGAAATATAAAACATTTGGACAGTTCTTACACACCCTTTGTCCAGAAAAGTAAGCTCTTGTTCGAAAGACAAGAAAAATAAAATAAAAAGCTTAACCGTAGAACCTTGTCTGTCCTTTTTAATGAAATATATATATATATATATATATATATATATATATATATATACAGGATGTTATATATATACAGGGTATCCTGAAACAAGTGACATTATTTTACATGTAAATGTTTTAATAACTATATATCCCAGGTAAACGAAATTAAATAGGCTTCATGTTGAAAAATAAAAGATTTATATATCAAAATTCGTACAAGATATTCAAAAGATGTAAACATTTAACATTCTCCAGCAACTCAGTGATTTTTCTGCTTAAATTCCTCTAAGCTTGTAGGAAAAGAGGGATATAGATGTGTCCTTTCACAGGGCTCAATAGAAAAAATCATAAGGGTGAAAGTGGTCGCCAATTCAGTAGCACATCGTCGCTATCACTGGCATTTCTGATCCATCTTCCTTCTCATTGACATAAGTCCGCACAGTCAAGATAGTTTTTTTGTAAACATTTTGGTATAATTTGAGATCATCTGAGCAAGAATTGGCTATTTTATTAGACTACAAAATGAAGTGAATTTAGAGGTTTTCTCTCTCTCTCTCTCTCTCTCTATATATATATATATATATATATATATATATATATATAATTTATTCGAAAATTATAACATAAACATCTTATAAAATCACTACAAAAATAGCCATTTTGTTTCAACACTTTTGAATGTAGAATAAAAGTGTTGAATGTAGAGTAAAAGTTCTTATTCAGGCTTTTATTTTACATTCAACACCATCTTGATAAGACACCAGAAGTGTTGAAAGAAAATGGTTATTTTGTAGTGATTTTATAACATGTTTTGTTATAATTCTCGAATAAATTTTATTTGCTCTACCCTGTATTGAGCACTCTTTTTTATGAATAGTATTTTTGGTTATTGGATCTATTCCATATGCATCAATCCTATACTTATATATATATATATACTTCAAGTATAAACAGTTATTCATAAGAGTTGAATCAGACCAGGAAACAGTTTTTGGCCTATATCTCCTGAGTATAGCGAAAGGCTGAAATCAAGGTAGCGTGATTAGCTGATCTCTGAATTTTAAAAATATATATATATATATATATATATATATATATATATATATATATATATATATATTGGGGGAGTGGATTAGTTAATTGTTACTAGTGAGTAGTTAGTTCCATCCATGGCGGTTGTCCCATAATTCATCATTAAATAACCCGACGAGGACCAAAATGAACCGCACCCCAGTAGCTACCCCCTCCGCCATTAACTCACCCCAGCAGAAATATTGCGTTTACATGGCCGTCGATGTTTTTCCATTGCCTGTGGTTAGAGATCAAGTTGGAGTAAAAACCAAATTTCTGAATGTTAATGTTCAAAACCGATTGGTTCGTTCCGTCACGATTTATTTGTAAGTCTATCTTGACAGAAAATGACAAGCGAGACAGGTCAATATTTGCATAATGTTCCACATCTCCACACATGCAAATAAAGAAACACAGCAAGAGTTCAAGAAACAGTGTGATTGATCGATTGATCGAGACTTTTGAAAGTGCTTGCAGGAATGAGTCGTCAAGATTTAGCAGTTAAAGAAGCCGGCAGAGGATTTGTCGATTTTCTTTTGACGGAGAGAGAATTAAAAAAAATCGACTGTTTTATTTCAATTTCTTTCTTTTTTTTTTTTTTTTTTTCAATCGTGTGTCCTGTTCAGAGCCGTGAGATTTTATTTGGGATTTTTTTTTCGGTTTTTCATTCATTCTTTTTTTTTTATCTTTTCTGTAATTGTATTCTTTATTCTCTCCCCCTCCAGTTTTTTCTTCTTGAAAAAAAAAAAAAAAAAAAAAAACAAAACCAAAAAACAAAACAAAAAAACAAAAGAAAAACACTACATTTTCTCTAATTTTCATTCTTATATCATCCGATATTTTTCACCCTTGCCGTCTTTTCATATCTCCATCTTCCCTCTAACATTCAGTTTTTCTCTCAAAAAAAAAAAAAAAAAAAACAAACAAAAACAAACAAATAAACAACCCCCCCCAAAAAAAAACAACCAGACGTCAACTTGCGTTTTTCACCCACGAAATGATATTCGATTTATATGGCAAGAAATAGGAATATTTACATTTTCGTCCTCAAGGACACATGGCACGGTAGATAAAGGCGTTAGTTAGATCCGGTGACAGGACCGAAAGAGTGTGAGTTCAATACCCGGTTAAGGCAGTGGAGAACTTGGAGGGGTGAATTAACAGGAGATAACTGATAACTGACATCCATTAAACATGGCACGTGGAACTAAAACAGTCTACTCCAGTAAGCGAAATAAAGGTTCAGTTCGCTATTCCACCCACCTGAAGAAGGCCGGAGCGTACAACGGCCGAAATGTAATAAATATGGTGACAAAGATGAGGACAATAGTCCGAATAATGTAAATAGTGTTACTTCTTTTTAATTACTTCATCGAGCTAGCTCGGGCATTCATTGGTTTTATTTAACTAGCTTCACCCTTCGGCAATGATTATTGTCTAAAAAAAAAGGGATGATAATTGCAATAAGAAACCTAAACATGAAAGTGAATTGATAGATTTTCTTTGTTTTTGAGAATTGGCAACAAAAATAATGAACACTGTATATTTGCACTGTTTTTTTTTGTCCTATTGTTTATTAGAATGGTCGACAAAACATCGTAAATTAATTCGAACTTTATAAAATGGTAAATAATAAAGATTTACTTATAGTTTGTTCGCATATTTTAATAATGTGATAAATATTTCTAAATTTATGAATAAATGAATAAATTTCTTTATAAATTGTTTATTCATTATTTATTTGGTCAAGCGAGCTCGAACATTCCTGAGCCTATCACACCAACCATTACGGTCCTGCATCAAGGTGGGAAGGTCATTAAAGAGGCATTTTGTGTCCTAACATAGCTGATCAATATAGGTAAGAGATGGGCGACTAACCCGACTGGCTTCATGTCCAGAACAGTAAATCACATTCTGCGTTCGCTTAAGATAGTAGAAGCCTCATGGATGTGTTCATAGAGCTGTGATTTAGTTGGATGTTGTCTCCAAGAGATGTTAAATATAGCTCTCAGCATCCGAGTGTAGGTTCCATCAAGCTTAGGCTCTAGGGTTCTAGTTAATGTCCAAGCAGTGGCACCATAAAACCTGTTAATTTTACTTTTAAGTGTTGCTCTTCTGTACACAGTTTTGGCAACTGTATCACTGATTTTTCAATAACGATTTAATGTCAGTGTTACGGAATTAAATAGCTGTTGTCTTACAAATCTCGTACAATCTCGTGGGACTTCCGAGAAGACAAAGAACTTACGTAGCATTCTAGTTCACCGTTTTTATATAAATTCGAATTTATGACAAGAAAGATTGCAGTGGGGATGACGTCATTTGTGGGAATCGTCGACGAATAAATTACCCGGTTATCCCAAAATGACTTTATATAAATACGGCGAGGTGCTGAAAAGTTCGCTGTCCAAAACACTTCCCAAAATCAGCATCCTGATGTTTGGTTATGAAAATATTTCATTTAGGGGCGTATATAATTGTTCTTATGAGCTTACTACTTGGTACCTCGACCGTATGAATGTAACCGTACTACTAGATTGGCAGATAGGTCTTATCGTTTTACTGCTGAAATAACTAATTATGACTGTTGTGATCTCTTCTAGTATGTGATTTACAAGTTCCATCTCCCTGCTTAATGACAACTGACTTATTAGTAATCGCTCGACTCTATTCAAAATAGTGCAAGTCAATTTTGCCTATGTCACTAGATTAACGGCAAGATCTATTTTAATTCCGCAAGTTTCTCTTCTCACACTAATCGCCTCTTCATGTTTCTTGTTTTGCCGCCACCTACGATCTTCAAAAATTTAAATGTAACGTCAATCGACATCTTCTCTATTCCGAAATCCTGTTCTGTTATTGTTGGGAACTGATTACATCCGGTAGATTATGGATAAAGATAGGAAACAGAATAGGTCCAAAGATAAAGGCCCGTGGGACCCCCGCATTAATGAAGGTGAAATGAACTAGAATCGTGTCAATTCAACATGACCTTCATTACATGATTTGTTAGGGACGGTTGGATTAAGCTAAATATTTGTCCAGAGATACTGTAGCATGTGCGGAAGGAGAGTATATCAAAAGCTCTAAAACGCCTTTAAGCTATCTACAGCCACAGCCCGAGCTTCGCCGTTCTTATCTAAAGCTTGATAGACAAATTCAGTCATAGCCGTTAACACACCGGCGATAAACGTAGAGAAACGGACGCCATATTGTTTATCCAAAACCAATTCGGCGTTGATATAAGCCTCTATTACTTTGCCAAAAAATTGTGACGTCGTCCCCCGGTCGCAGCGTCGACTGTGTCGTTCGATCCCGGTCGCGGCGCCAATTGTGACGTCACGTGCTCCCCAGGCTCTGATATCCTGGTCACGGACAGCACCAACTGTGACGTCTTCGCCGCGGCGTCAGCTGTTCGCTCCTCGCTGCTCCAAACGTGACGTTCTAACCCTTTGGTTAGATTGATACCAGCCTCGCCGTTCCCAACCCGCTTCCAACGCCTGGTTACCAGGGTAACTGCACTGATCTTCAGTCTGCCTACCCACGTTGTGAATTGATCTTAGACAGACGAGATCAAACAGGGGTTGGGGCCGTAATGCAAGTTGAGTCCAACGGGGTGATAACACACAATTATGTATAAAAAGAAAATAAAATAAAAACTCACAAGGTCCAACGTATCAAAGAAAAAGGTAACAAAGTTTTTATGTCTATTTGCTCGGTACATAGGACTATGTCTACTTCCCGACCCGTTCTGTGGATTGTGGCACGACGCTTTTACTAGGCAACTTTAAGGCTTCAAGTTGTCTGCTCTCTAAGAAATTTGTGTTTCGGTGTGTCTTTGGACGAAAGTCGAAAAAAAAACAAAAAACTTATTTCTGTGGTCTGATTCTAAGTCGCTCTTCAAACTACTTGTTCTTGGTTGAAGAAGAGTCCAGAAGTGTGCGTGAATCTTGGTCAGCTATCTTGACGCGGTTTCAACATTAGGCGCTCATCTCTGCTTGTCGTCCAAGGTTCAAAACTTCTCGCCAGGGTCCGCGGCTCAACTCTCATTTCTGTCGGTTGGGGTCTCGCTTTTATTGACGCAGTCAAAACTGGGGTGGGTCTGTCGGCTCTCGGCCAATGAGGTCCTGGTCGGGTATCTTTCCTCCTCCTTCGTGTGTCATGTGATCTTATTTAGCCAATGACGTCTTTAGTCGGGCGTGGACAATCCGTGGCTTTGTTTTGGGAAAGAGATACCTTGCTTAAAAAACAAAAATATTAATTCAAATCGCCCTTATCATGAGCGACTGAGATGACACTCTTGGCTTTCCAACACGTGGTATTTGTCAAGCAGTTTATCGCTAATTGGATATGATCTAAGAAAGGAATTTCTCAGACTCATTGGCGTTTCTGAAACGGAATAAAAATATTTCAATTTTCCTCCGTTCGAAGGTCTGATAATAAAAATCTTTATTATCTCAAAAAAATTTTGGAGTGACCACTTTGTGTGGGCTTTTTCTAATTCTGGAGACTGTCTGAGTTTTCGTATTAATGGTTTGTCTTCATATCCTTAGATACACTTCCCCACCCACTTAGACCTTTACTATCATTCCAATGACACACTTCCCTTGGTACTTATCAATATTTTCATTGTCCCTAAACTTCGTTTCTTCTTTTCCTCTTGGGTGACAACCAATTGATAACAACTTCCATTTTTCGTGGATTCCGCGGAAATCGGTCAGATGCTTGACCCGAATATTTTTCGACACCTGTTATCTGTCAGCCGTGCGTGTGTGTGCTCGCCTATGACCTGTTTTCGTATTATTTTTTTCTTTCTTTCTTCTTCGTTTTCTTTCTTTCTTCCAGATCGCTTGAATGTAAAGAAAGAATTATTCTTAAACCCAAAATATTTTTCCGCCTTTAAATAATTATTAAATGGTTGATAAACCGTAAAAACAAATCATATATCTATGAATATTTCTCTCAGCTCGTCGTCAGGTATGCTAATGGTGTCAAACCCAAATACATCATTTAACATGCACCATGCATTTGTCTCATGCAATTTATACTACTTTCTTACATGCAGTGTAATGTTCTCTTTAACTTCTTTTTGTTCTACATGCAAATGTTATGTTCCTTTTTTTTCTCATCTTTTTTCTGTTCTACATGCAAAGGTAATGTCCTTTTCATCTTCTTCTGTTCTACATGCAACTGTAATGTTCTTTTTTTTCATCTTCTCTTGTTCTTCATGCAAATGTAATATTCTCTTCTCATCTTCCTTTGTTCTACATGCAAAAGCAATGTTCTTTTCTTCTTTTTCTTCATGCAAATGTTTTGTTCTACATGCAATGTGCAAATGTTCCTTTTCATCTTCTGTTTTTTTGTTCTACATGCAAACGTAATGTTCCTTTCGTCTTCTTTTTTTGTTCTACATGCAAATTTTATGTTCCTTTTTTTTCTCATCTTTTTCTGTTCTACATGCAAAGGTAATGTCCTTTTCATCTTCTTCTGTTCTACATGCAACTGTAATGTTCTTTTTTCATCTTCTCTTGTTCTTCATGCAAATGTAATATTCTTCTCATCTTCCTTTGTTCTACATGCAAAAGCAATGTTCTTTTCGTCTTCTTTTGTTCTACATGCAATGTAATGTTCTTTTCATCTTTTTTTGTTCTACATGCAAACGTAATGTTCCTTTCGTCTTCTTTTGTTCTACATGCAAATTTCATGTTCTTTTTTTTCATCTTCTTCTGTTCTACATGCAAAGGTAATGTCCTTTTCATCTTCTTCTGTTCTACATGCAAATGTAATGTTCTTTTCGTCTTCTTATATATATATATATATATGAGTAATGGAGTTTATTAATCAATCCGACAGATATTTATGATTTTATTCTTAGTGGATACTCACGGTTTAATAGATAAGTGGAGCGTCTACTTAAATATGAGTATCCACTAACAATAACGATTATAGTGATCTATCTATCTATCTATCTATCTATCTACTTCTCTATCTATCTCTCTCTATCTATATATATATATATATATATATATATATATATATATATATATATATATATATATATATATATATATATATATATATATAAAGTTCAAAAGTTTGAAGCCCTCTCCCCAGAATTAGCATGAAATGAACGTGACAGAGGAGTGAAAAAAAACTTTTACAGTCATTGAAAAAAGAATGGAATCAATTATCATGCATTTACTTTTTGAGAAACGTTTGCAATGAATGCCAAAAATTTATGCTGCAGTTAAAGGAAGATATTTTGACGAGGGCTAATTTAATCATAAAATGAGAGGGGAGGGAATTTATTTACACGGTATTTCCCCTCCCCTCGTTACAAATATATACACTTGTTTGTTATTTTAGTGTGTTTCCCCCCTCTTTTTGCTCTTCATTGTCGTTAATATACTTTTCGTTGATCCAACGATTGTCTCCTGATGAGATGTTGGTTGAAAGGGCCCTAGAGACTTAAAATTAAAATCAATACATTCCTTGTTTTTAAAACTATATATATATATATATATATATATATATATATATATATATATATATATATATATTCTCTGAAAACTTTAATTTTTAATATTTTTTATTGTTCGAAATTTAAAAACATATATATATATATATATATATATATATATATATATATATATATATATATATATATAAACATATATTGTTAAATACACCAGACAATGAATGTCTGTAGTGCTGTTCTAAATTTCAGCATGTTTGCTTTAATTTCGGGTGAAAATAAAAAATAAAAATTGTCCAACATTAGATATTTTTTATCAATCTGTTCCTTGGACAGTTTTTGGTATTATTTTCACCCGAAATTAAAGAAAATATACGGAGTTTACAACGGCTCATGATCAAATATAATAGAGATTCATTGTCTGTTCATTGTCTGTTATATTCAACAATATATTTTTAAATAATGATCTGTTGTCCCAATATATATATATATATATATATATATATATATATATATATATATATATATATATATATTAATTAAAAAATATGATTCCTTCGCTACATAAGAGTTCTCATGTTTCAAAAACGATAGCCGAAAACCTCAATATAATTATTAAAATTAAATTCAGTTAAAGTATCAAGCCCTGTTTCATCCTCAAGCAAAAATTTAGGAATAACCAACCTTGAAATTTACGCATCTTTATAAACATGTTCATTCGCAAAATTAATTACTATGGAAACGGCTGATGCGACCATTTTGGTAAGGGGTTTAAGAGTTAGTTTTTATCCACATATCAGTCACCTTCGGAAAGAGGTCAAGCTGAGGGAGGTGGAGGGCATCCATTTCAAAGCGAATGATGGCATTCATATCCGCACATCGTCTGGTCCATCACAGCGAAAGATTACTTTTTGGCACCGTATATATATATATATATATATATATATATATATATATATATATATAAAAGTGAACATTGAAGTTAGTCAGAGGCAACAGACTGTTTCATGCTAGACGCAATCATCAGGCAGGCCTGATGATTGCGTCAGTTGATCAAAACAGTATGTTTTTTTACATACGCTCTATACCTGATATTGAGCGCTTTATTACATAAATATAGCTGATGTTAAAGCTATATTTCTTAAATATATATTTATATATATATATATATATATATATATATATATATATATATATATATATATATATATATATGTGCGTGTTTTCTTTATTTATTTATCTTTTATTCAAATTTGTGATTTGCTGTCTTTGGTGGTATATTTCTAAATTGCAAAGATGCAGGGGGAGATGTGGCTTTTGATCGTTTGAGATAAATTAATGCCTGTTAATCTTTTAGAAATTACACCTGTTGAAGATATCAAACGGAAGCAAATCAACAAACGGGTTTGAGAATGAATAGGCGACATTTATGGAAATCGGCGCTCGTCTCCGAAGTTTGACAATTAAGTCGAAATGAATATCGAAGAAACGTCGTCTCGGGAATAAAGAATATGTTTTGGTGATGGCGTTTGGTTTAATTAAATGAAAATCAAATATCCATGAAGGAAGTCCGGACACTTTGCTGAATAAATTCGGTTCTTTCGCTTTTATTATAATACAGAGGTATTTATTTATTTTTTTTAATTTAAAAACAATTTTTTTAATTATTTCACACCAAGCAAGACAAGAAAGCTCCTAAGATGGAATGAGTCGCTGAATGTGAGAGAATATGAGAACAAAAAATCACTATTAAGGAAAGAGATTAATAAAAGAGCAGGAATTAAGAAGACAGAAGATAACGATTGATATTGCATTTATATTTTTGAAGATCGATATTGAATGGAAAGCAAGAGGCTGGAAGCGCGAGGGAAGAAAGTATTAGCATAGAACATTTGGTTAAGTTCTCGAGAGTTCCACTAGCGAGAATTGCGAGAAAAGAAACTATGTGTGCGTGTGTGTGTGTGTGTGTGTGTGTGTGTGTGTGTGTGTGTGTGTGTGTGTGTGTGTGTCTGCAAAGCAAAGCGTTCCTCGGATGTTTTGGAGGAACAAAAAACGACAAGTTTTTATCAGACTGAAATGGGGCCTTGTGAATGTATTCCCGCTCTTTTCTGAATTAATTTTACGTGCTGGATTTTCTGATCTGGACTATTGATCATCCAGTTGAGACTGAGTTTAAGTAGGTTTTTCTTGATATCTTTTTTTTTTTTTTGCAGCTGAACACCGGTTTAACTTTATTAATTTTATAATTTTGAGCTTTGTTCATTTTTTAAATCATTGAATCCCAATAAAGCCACTAGGACGCAAGGCGTTACTGAGTGTGAGAGAATAGGAGAGAAGTAAAAAAAAATATTAAGGAGAGAGAACAATAAAAAAAAAAAAACAAGAATTAAGAAGACAGAAGAAAACAGTCGACATTGTATTTAAATTTTTGAAAGTGAGAGAGAAAATTTTTTTAGCATAGAACATCCTTCTTTATACGTCAATGTACACAGTTTTCTGCTATACACAACATCCTTTATGGTCTAGGAAATAGGGACGACGAAATAAGTGTTTTATTATCTGAACATTTTTGCAGACATTTTTGTCTCTCTCTCTCTCTCTCTATATATATATATATATATATATATATATATATATATATTTATATATATATATATAAATATAGATAACTAGACTCGTTTTGAAAAACCCTCGAATTTTTGATTTGTTAATCAAATCAATCTCGAGGGAAAAAAGGTTTTAAAAAAAAGAAAGAGCGACAAACATGGACTTCTGCCGAAAAAAATCGCACAGATGCAGGTCTGAAGCGCAAAAAAAAAACCCGATACGAGTAAACAACGAACTAACAAAAGAGCTCAATACAAACGTAGAGCAGACCTAGATAATGAGCCAGACAAGCCTGTTTAGGTTTTCATTTAAACGGATCGTCAGGAAAGTTTCCTGACGATCCGTTTAGGTGAAACCTAGGTAGGTTTGTCTGGCCTCACTAGGTGTATCTATTATATATATATATATATATATATATATATATATATATATATATATATATAATTTTATATATTATATATATAAATTTATGCATTTATATATATAACTATATGCATTCTCTTTCTCTCTCTCTCTCTCTCTCTCTATATATATATATATATAGAGGAGAGAGAGAGAGAGAGAGAGAGAGAGAGAGAGAGAGAGAGTCCACTAACAAATGTATACACACTGTCTGCGTGTGTATGTGTATGTGTGTGTGTATGAATATGTCTGTATATCAGGTGCATCGGTCCAATGGAAGATGACATATGAAATGCTACGCGCATGCGCTAAATTTTGACATTTTTATTTTATTTTTCCAGCGTACTGAGATGATTAACATAGTGGCTTTCAATCGGACGCAAGACAGATTGATTGAAATTGATTTGTTTTTTTTACGGCTTATCAACACTTTGTGGATTATTTAGAGTCGAAACTTTTTGTGGTAAGAATAATTCTGAATCTGCATATATTTTTGAGATGAGGTATTTTAATTATTTATATTATCTACATTGTTCGGACAGTTGTCCTCATCTTTACTGTCACATTCACGACGTTTCGGTTGTTATACGCTCCGGCCTTCTTTGGGTGATATTTTTAGAATTTGAAACCGGACCCTTTAGAATACTTTTGTTTTTTCTTTCTCTGTGAGTGAATATTACATAAACAATTTTGTGACAGTAACAGTGATATTTACCAGATATAAATCCTATTAGTTAATCCATAGCTGGGACGAGGAGATCGATTCTTACTCTTCTCAAGTGTATTTGGACGTTAGTGTATGAAAGGATCTCGACTTCAATTCGAAATCGGCTCTTAGCTTTCTCCTTCCGAGCCACAGCCTATTACACCACCCGCATATCTCTGAAGTAGGAAATGAAAAAGCATTTCTTGAAAGTCGCCCGTTGAACAGTAGTTACCACAGACAGCTCTCGACGGAATACACGAATGTACCGTTGTGAGCCACACCAAATTCTCATATTCTGTCTCAAGAAGTAGCGAACAATAAGCGTCATATCATTCCGCGGGACCTCAGGACCAATAACCCCTGACCAGCCATTTAGTCATGCGCTCACGTCGTAACAGAATATGATACAAGATCAGGGTTTCATGTAGAATTCGGGAAAGCTGTTCAAAAATGGCTCGAAGGATCCTCGGTTATTTCCCCTTTTTCTGACACCTGAAGCAATATTTAAAATTATTTTGTTTACGTTTCGGGTAGGAAAAATATAAGTTAGATGATGATATAGATATCGAAATTTTCCAACGATAGATGTCTTCTTTTATATGTCATGTCTCTTCAGCACGTAGGCGATCATGGCTCTCCACTTCCCCCTATCCTTGCAGTTTTCAATGTTTTGTCCTTTTGCTACTTCTCTCAGACCCTGTTCTGTCATCCACTTGCTTAAGCTAGGTATGTCACGCATTTTTTTCCCTTGTTTCTTTTTCGACCAGTAGAGGCGCGCCCAGATAAAGTAAAAACGTAATGCAAGCACAATCACTGCCAAGAGCTACATTTGCTTTATTAAAACTTTTCATGATTTAAACCGGTAGACGTTTATTTTAACTGTAAAAAATGTTTACTCAACCATCTTTAAAATAGGTTTTATAGCGAAAATAATAATAATAATATTAATCATTATTAGTAGGAGTTCATGCCTTAGCACAAATAATACGGAAATAATTTTGCGATTCAATTTTTTTAAAAATCTTGTCTGCATTAATTTTCTTTTGTACTTCTTGAAACTATGTGAAGATAATGAAACAAAAAGGAAGTGCTACAAACGACGCGTTTCGCCGAGAGGGTCTGCCCCTCTGTCTTCGGGTTTTAATGATATAAAGACAAAACTGTAAGTATGTAAAAATGCGGATAAAGGTGAACCATAAAACAAATTACCTCATCAATCAGTGTGATTATATATATATATATATATATATATATATATATATGTAAGCAAATATATGGATATAAATCCGACAGTATGAAAGAAAAATACAGAAAAAAACAAAATTCTGAATATGCATTATTAATGTTAAAATAAAGTCGACGTCGGACGTTTCGGTCTATTTAAGACCATCTTCATGGACATTTTCATTTAAACATAATTAACATTATAACTTATAACAATTTAACACAAAAGACGATGGACATAAGAGCCCAACTAATCCAAACAGATAACTGAAATTTTATACAGATCAGCGTTCTGTTTAAATATGATCACGTAGTCGTCACGTGGGCGATGTTGTTAAGACGTATTCGAAGATGATTTCCAAAAAATTAAAAAATATCAAAAAGTCGATTGAAAAATTTTTATAAACATTTAAAGAAATCTCTTCCGTTGATGTTGGAATACGTAGTGATCAATTGGTTCTTATATCTTCAACAAGCTTGAAAGTCTTTCCCGTTACAATGCAAATCCAAAAGTGATTTTAAAAAAAACGATGGAACAGTTCTAAAAAACAGTTCGATAAAAATTCCATTCTTTGCTTGATCAACAGATTCCCTCGTCCAAGCTTATCAGTCTGAATTAGTTGGGCTCTTATGTCCATGGTCTTTTGTGTTAAATTGTTATAAGTTATAATGTTAATTATGTTTAAATGAAAATGTCCATGAAGATGGTCTTAAATAAACCGAAACGTCCGACGTCGACTTTATTTTAACATTAATAATGCATATTCAGAATTTTGTTTTTTTCTGTATTTTTCTTTTTATATTTATATATATATATATATATATATATATATATATATATATGTAGGTAAAATGAGAATAAACGGAGTATAATTCCACTGTACGTAACGTTTAATTTAAAATAGGAACCCAGCCCCTTAGAATCTGACTGATCATTATCACGATCTTTTCATCCCAGACATGCGCATATCCTAGGTCTTCTGATTTAAATTCCTTCGACTACGACGTCCGGAGAATCACCAAAGAGATCAACTTGGAGGAAACTGGTAACGTTTCATGATTACCAAGCAAACCCTGTAATTATGTCAATCATGACAAACAGTTGCATTCTCTTTGATTTGAACGTCTGTTGAGATTCTAGTTCATCCTAAGAAATATACGATCATTCACAATAGATACTGGAAATATACAAGGGCGATAGATAAATTGTCGTCAAATTTAAGCAAAAAATAACACTGACATTTTAACAATATAACACTGACATTTTAACAAATATATTTACAAAATGACACAAAAACATCTTGAAGTAGTAAATAGTAAATATATTCAATAAAATCGCCATTGGCTTCAGCCACGTCCACCACACAACTTCGGAATCTCCCGTAACTCTTCTAGACGGTCTCCTTGTTTAAGTTGGTGAATACTGCCATAATACTTGCCTTCAGTTTATCTTAGGTTTTAAAAGGAGTTTTGTGGGTCTCTCGCTCAACTGTGGCCCACACATAATAATCAAGGAGGTTGCAGTCTGGGGAGTTAGATGACCAGATGTAAGGGGTGATGTGATCGCAGAAATTGTCTGACAGCCATGACTGGATTCTTCTGCTTGTGTGGTATGTGGCAGAGACCCGTTGCAAGATATAGTGTCTTTCAGCAGCCGCCCTCTTGACCCAGGGTAGCACTACCTCCTCAAGGCATTTGATGTAGGCCTCCGTGTTGAATATGAGGTCCTCATCAATAAATTCTGGAGTTCTTTTCTTATCAGAACGATCAGTGATTTTTTCGAGCTGCCGTACCTTCGTAATCACCATTAGACTCATCCAACTCTTTCTGAACCTTCTGAACTGTCCTCAGATTGACACCCAACTACCC